>VSMD01014932.1:0-203195 GCA_008750895.1 Mirza zaza
CTGACTACTACTGCAGAGACTATTCAGTTGTTTACCAAACCTGTGTCTCTTTTCTCTTGGACCCACAAGAGGCCAAATTTCCCAGCCTTCTTGCAGTTGGATGTGGCCAGTGGAAGGCGAGACAGTCCTGATGTTCCTCCACTTTCTCCCCTTTCCATCTGCCAGGTGGATAGCAGTGGAAACCTTGGAAACCAGGTGTGAAGTATGCAGAGGCTCTGGCAGCCTGGGTCCCTAAGTGGCCACGTGGAGCTGCAGTCCCCTGTCCCCCACCATCTGGGCTTTGCCAAAGCAAGAAATAAGCTCCCTTTGTGTTAAGCCACGGAGATGTCAAGGTTTATCTGTTACAGTAGCTACGTTTACCTTAACTAATAAACTTGATGAAACAGGAGGTAAGTTTTAAAAACTCCCCTTTTATGATAGTACTTGACGTTCTTCTGAACATGACAATACCGTTCTATATTTTATTACTGTGGGAAAACACATTTCATAATTGCTTATCTATTCCAAGTATGCTGTGTATATTGATCATAAGAAATACGGAACGAGGTTCTCTGTCAGCAAGAAGTCTATTTGATTTTTCACCTAAGAGCTCCAGCTGAAAGCTGGGGTTAGTGATTAACCACATTTATTGTGTTTTAAATCAGATTAAACACTCCTGGTACCAGGTGCTGGGTTGAGAAGAGGTAGCTTAGTAAAGACAGGAGAAATAAAGGTAATTATTTTTTCTAAAGTATTAGAAATTCAGAAATCAGAAACTCATTAAAAATTTGTCTAGAGTATCCTGTATACTTTTATGTTTTCTTAAACAAAGTGAAAATAATTTTACCTTTCCCAGTCTTCAACTTCATCAGCTGTAAAATTAAGGATACTTGATCCACAGGATTTGAGAATTAAATGGAGATAGATCATAGCTATCTACCAGCCTAATATGTGACACAATAAATATTAAGTACACACAATAAATATTAAAACTCTGACCGTTTCTTAATGACTTTGTTTGTGGGAATTGGCTCTGGAATTATGCTTATGAACATGACTTGTCATTCTCAGAGACTTGTCAAGTATCTTTGGCGACTTACCAGATATCCAATGGTGCTGGGTGGCAGTGCTTTTGTTATGGTATCTACTTGTCCAATTTTTATTGCTTTCTTCTTGCCACTTTCTGCTGGTAGTTGCAGCCTTCAAGTTACCTTCTTCAAATTCTTTTTGTTGGTGGAATGAAATAAACACCCCTAGTAGAAGTGAGTGTGAAAAAATGAAGTTAGTGTGCAAGCCGGGGGACAGCCCAGCAGAGCAGACCACCAGCCTGCAGAGGGGCTGTTTCAGCAGCCTGGTGGCCTGTTACGCTCAGTGCCAAGATTGTGGCTGGTTCCTGCAAGTTCAGGCTGACAGAAGTCAGAACTCCCCGACTCAGTACGGCATCGTTTCGCTTCTTGCCAGCTCAGCCCCTGTGGCTGGGAGAAGGGAGAGAGGAAAGAGGTAAAGAAAGTTTGGAGGTCGAAGGGTGAAAGGGTGTCCAGGGTCAGAAGTAACTTTGATGGCTCTTCATTGAAGAGGCCAAGGTGTGATCTCTGGGCTGTGAGTCTTTATGGTATGCTCCTTGTTTGGGGCTAAATATGACACGCCTGTGCATTTAAAAGCCCCAGTCATTCATTACCCAACACAAAGACAATTACATAAGCATCGCTCTCAAGTGCTGTCGGCTGATGTGCCAGCGTTGTGAGGGACTTTAGAAAGGACCCCTTCCCAGACCATCTCCTCGTCCAGTTTTATTAAGTAGGAAAATCTCACACTTGAGAGATGTATCCCTTTGAATCAGGATAGTGCTTGCTTTCTTTTACTCATGTGTTCCATCACATAGGTATATATTGACACTTACTATGTGCTAACCCTCCCCTCCCCCCCCCGCCAAAAAAAAAAAAAAAAACACAACTCTTTCTCTGCCTTCATGAACCTCACAGTCTGGTTGAGATTAACACGTGGGAAATCTGTGTTGCAAGTGAGGAAAAGGGCCTCAAAGGAGAAGTGCAAGGGCTTGGACAGAAGTTAATGCTAGAGGTGGGGGTTCAAGGGACTGTAGAGGCAGGGGTGCCAACTTAGATTTGGGAGACAGAATGCCTCTCTGGAAGAATGTGCTTCTATGTGGGACCTGAAGAATGAATGGAAGGGAAGAGTTTAGAGGCACAGGAAAAATGAGTGTGAACATTGGAGGCAAGAAGGAGATAGGAGATAGCTAGGAGACAGACAAAAGCAGGGGTCCTCAAACTTTTTAAACAGGGGGCCAGTTCACTGTCCCTCAGACCATTGGAGGGCCGGACTATAGTTTCAAAAAAAACTATGAACAGATTCCTATGCACACTGCACATATCTTATTTTGAAGTAAAAAAACAAACGGGCAAAAACGCTCACATGTAGCCCGCGGCTGTAGTTTGAGGACACCTGGACAAGAGGGTCGTAAGGAAGGGGGCAGGTTGTGTGGCATGGAGCCAGATCCCACTGGGCCTCTGGGCCTGGCCAAGGACTTCATAATTCAGGCCTGAGGACTTCTTCAGGAGGCTACTGAAAAAGTCCAGGAAGGTGGTGGTGGCCTGGACTAGTGGAGGCATGAAGATGGATAGAAGGGGATAGATTTAAGACACATTTCAAAACTAGAGTCAGCAAGACTCTTCTACTACATTCCAGTTAAGAGCCTCTGTTGTGGAGACAGGTGCCCTAGGTTCGAATCCCTGCTTTGCCACAGATTAGCTGTGTGATCATGAACAAGTCACTTAAGTTTTCCAAGCCTTGGTCTCTTCATCTGCAAAAAGACCTGACTTGGCCACATTTAAATGAGATAATACATTCATGGTCTCTTATAACAGTGCCTAGTGGCACAAAGTCAGTGCTCATTAAGTGCTATCATTATTCTCTTTTGTTGAATGCCAGAGAGGTAAGGCTTCCATCCAGTTATCACTTAATTAGCTCTTGATAATTGCTCTGATTAGTTTCTCAGATATTTTCCAGCTGCCAAATTAGAGATGCAGACACTAGGCAGAAGAGCCTGAATTCTGGTGAGGCACATGGGTAGAAGGACATCAGTGTGGCCTCAGAACCCCTCATGGACTTGAAAATCATCAGTATGTGTCCCCTTCATGTTTCTCCTCTCCAGCTCGCTCATAACTCCAACCTTGAGCTTTCAGTACGAGGTCGGTTTTTCTAGTTTACTGTTCTTTCTCCAAATCCTCAGAAACTTCCATGAGTGCTACATCCTAAAATAAGGCCCAGGCAGGGCTCGGGAGTAAGGAAGGCGACACTGCAGGGTTGATCTGCCATGAGACATGCAGTGGTGTTTATTGGAACCTTTGGCACTTCATTCTACAGCCTCAGCCTGGAGGGAGCGAGGCAGGGAGGGAGATGTGACCCGGGAAGGTAGCAGCCACCAGCAGTGCCAAGACTACACTCCTAGCACTAACCAGAACTCCAAAGGGTGGAATTATGTGGTATAGGGTTTATTTTTCCATGTATCTGTCAAACTCTTCTACCAAAGTATTTGGGTGCTATCTGTTCATGATATGGATGTTTGACAAATCTGTTAACACTGGCAAAGCCATTGTCTTTCTTTCTTTTTCCAGAAAGTAATAATCATCCCTGCTGTATTCAAAGCAGAAAATTAACTCTATTAAATTAAGTAAAATTAACACTAGAGGAGGTGTGTGTTTAAGACACTTGGAAGGAAACCAAGCAATTGGTCAGCTCCCTGTCCTTATCCCAACTGAAAATATTTTCTCAGCCCTATTGGTGAGAGTTGTAAAGTCCTCCATTTACACACAGAATTAACACCTTTGGTTCTGGGAAAGAAAGGTAGTCCTTCCAAGATAGTCACTTGCCATGCGTGTGCCTTTTGCAGTATGAGTTGCGTTTGCTGCGCATTTTAGGTCTCCTTCCTTGTGTTTCTGGGGTCAGGTGTCTGCAGTTTGAGTAAATAACCTCTAGATGGAGCTTTTGCATCTTTGGGCTGAGCTGGGTTGCCAGTGAGGCAAATCCCTAGAGAGGATCAAAATGAACTTCGTTATTACTCTTTTTTCATAGGCTATTAAGTATGGAATGTCCACTTTCCTTAACTACTACATCTGACAGTTGATATCTCTGACATTTTACTTTGACACTTCTTGGTCGTTTTCCTTTGTCTGTTTTTTGTAGTGAAGGTACATCCTCATTCTCTCAAATGCACATTTTGGCTTGTGGTTATCTTTCAAATTTGTTTTTAGAGCAATTTTTGTGAAACCCTGGATAAGTCAAAAACTTGTGTTATTTTTGAATATGAGTTCTGTCTTGGAGCCAGTGCAGCACAGACAGCTTGCAATATTAACCAAGTGTTTAGGAGGGATGTGGCTAATGAAGGCACAGTATGTTGATGGTTTGAGAAGTTCCCTTCTGGTGATTCTATTCTTGAAAATGAGCCACATGGGCGACCTGAGACCAAGGTGGATAATGATGATCTGAGAGCTATAGTGGAAGTGAATCCATCTCCACCAACATGTGAATTAGCAGCAAGGTTTGACATTACTGTTCCAACAATATTGGACCATTTGAAACAAATGGGCAAGGTAAAGAAGCTGGATAGATGGGTTCTGCATGAATTAAGTAAGTGTCAGGAGAGAAATCATCTCGAAGCTTGCCTTTCTTTGCTGTTACAACATAAAGGTAAACCATTTCTACACTGTGTTGTTACATGTGACGAAAAATGGATTCTTTTTGACAATTGCAAGCATTTGGCACAATGGTTAGATGAAGATGAAGTTCCAAAACTGAGTATTCATCAACATAAGCTAATGGTGTCTGCTTGGTGGTCCAGTGCTGGTATTATCCACTACAGCTTCATGAAACCTGGTCAGTCGATTACAGCAGATGTCTACTGCAACCAATTGGACGAAATGATGAGGATGCTAGTGATTAAGCAGCTGAGATTGGTCAATAGAGACAGGCCAATCCTCTTGCAAGACCACGTGTCACAAAAAGCAACGCTGCTCAAACTACAGAAGCTGGACTTGGAAACTCTGTAATCCACCGTATTTACCAGACCTCGCACCAGCTACCACTTCCTCCAGGCCTGGGACCAATTCTTTCAAGGAGAAATATTCCATTCTCAACAAGCTGTGGAAAACGCCTTTCACAATTTCATTGCCACGCACTCTCCAGGCTTCTTCGCTGCTGGCATAAACAAGCTACTGTTAAGATGGCAAAAGTACATCAATAGTTTGGGTGCATACCTAGAATAATTGTACAGCTTCTTGTTTGAGATATAATAAACTAAACTTTTGATTTGAAATTGGACATTTCATATTTAATAACCTAATACAAAAATACTGTGTGCTTCTGGTGGGAACAGTAAGACATATAGATTGGGAGAAAACAAAAATTACCTTTCAGAAATAGCCAGCATTACCATGCTGGGAAACAGCCTCGTGCTCTCATTATGTGCTTATTGACCATTTGTATATCTTGTCTAGAGACATGTTTGCTCAAACTCTTTGTCCATTTCTTAATTGGGTCATCTTTGTATTATTAAGTTGTAATAATTTTTATAGACTGTGATATAAATCCTTTATCAGACATGACTTACAAATATTTTCTCCCATTCTGTGGATTGTCTTTTCACTAACTTAATGGTATCATTAGCAGCACAAAGTCTTTAGTTTTGAGAAAGTCTCCTTTACTTATTTTTTTCCTTTGTCACTTGTGTTTTTGATGTCGTATCTAAGAAACCATCCCCTAATCCTAGGTCATGAAGTTACTCCTGTGTTTTCTTCTAAGAGTCTCAAAGTTTTAGCTCTTACATTTAGGTCCATATATTAGTGTCCTAAGGCTTATGTAACAAATTTAATACAAATCTAGTAGCTCGAAACAATAAATTTATTATCTTACAGTTTTGGAGCTCAGAAGTCCAAAATGGGTCTCACTAGGCCACAACCATGGTGTCGGCACGGCCTCGCTTCTTGCAAAGTCTCTGGAGAAGAATGTCTGCTTGACTATCAGGGCTTCCCGAGGCTGCCCACGTTTCTTGGCTCATAGCTCCCATTCATCTTCAGAGCCAGCAATGGCAGGTTGAGCTCTCCTCTCATCAAATCACTCCAGCCTCCTCATCTGCCTTGCTCTTCTACATTTAAATACCCTTATGATTAACTGTGCGGAAGATCACCTCCCCAAAGTCATATGCCCAGCCATGTTAATTCTATCCGCTGCCTTAATTCCCCTTCTCCATGTAATGTGACATTTTCACAAATTTCAGGGATTAGGACATGGGCATCTTGTGGGTGATGTGGAGAGGGAATTATTCTGCCTACCACAGTCTGTGATTTATCTTTTTAATTCATAAATAAAAATTGTGTATGTTTGTAGTGTAGCACATGATGTTTTGATACAGGAATACATTGTGGAATGGATAAGTCAAGCTAATTATCAAATATATTGCTTCACATACTTATCATTCTTTTGTGGTGAGAACACTTAAAGTCTCTCTTTGCAATTTTCAAGTATACAATATATTGTTCTTAACTATCATCACCATGATGTAGAATCTATGATGCATTTTGAGTTCATTTTTGAGTGTGCCGTGAGGTAGGGTCCAACTTCATTCTTTTCATGTGGATATCTACTCATCCCAGCACCATTTGTTATAAAGATTGTTCTTCTGTCATTTATGTGGCCTACTTTTGCCTTAAAACCTAATATCAAAATGTGCCAATATCAATAAATATATGACATGGTCACTTTAAATGATTGGCTAAGATTTCACTTTCCAAGTATACCATAGTGTACTTAGGAACCCCCCTATGGTTGATATCGAGTACAACCTTTCACTGTTAAAATTGTCTTTATCTGATTTATGAGTTTTGTTTTTCAAAATATGTTATGCCCTTTCCCATTATACAAGGTACATGTTGTAAATTGCCCTTGAAGCTATTCACTTCTTCCCACTATCCTGGTTTAAGCTGTCATCCCTTTTCCTGGGGACTGCAGCCACAATCTTCTAACTCATCTTCCAGTTTCCACTCTTGCCTCCTTCCGGTCCTTGCTCCACACAACAGAAGTGGCCGTTGTAGAATGCAGATCTGGTCTGTAACTTCTGCCCCTGCCTTAAAATAGATCCCATTAGGAAAGAGACAGAACTCTCCACCACGCCCCTCTCGTTGTCTCCAGCCCAGGACACGCTGGCTCCCTCTTGCCAGCCTGAGTGTATCCTGCCACACCTGCTTCCACTCCGGTCTTCATGAAAGCCGTTGTCACTCCTCTTGTAAACCATCTCCCTAATGGAGACAAACCTCTTATCACCACGTATCTTGCAGTTCTTTTCCCATTGCAGTTTTAATTGTGGCTGTTGGGTTTCATTAATGTTAGCATCCTACACCAGACAATAAGCTCCCAAATGCTAGGAATTGAGTCTGCTTTTGCACTTCACTGTATTTTCGGGTTCCAGCAGATGATAGGTACTGACGTTTTGAGCAAAGGAACAAATGAAATGCATTTTCTACTGGGTATTTGACTTCTAATTCTGTTCATGGTATTTTTGACTTATAGATTTTAACAAATATATATAAATCTTTTATGATTTCTGCCTTTGTTACAGCCTTGCTTAAACATCCTTTCCCACTCCAAGAATATAGAAACAATGACATTGTTTTCATACTTCTGTTGTTTGCTTAAAACCTTTAATCTGCCTGCAATTTATTTTGTCGTTGGTATAAATTTAGGAAATAACTTTACTTCTCAAATGGTTAGTTGTATTCCCAGTCCTTTTCCATCCTTTCCTTGCTGATTTGAAGTGACCTGTTGATTGCATACCAAATCTTTTTACATGTCTAGTTAGGCAATTGATCTGTCTGTTCCTTCACCAGTCATATTTGCCACTGTTTTAATTACTGTAGTTTCACGATGTATTCTAATGTCTGACAGACACATTTTGTAAGGAAATAAGATTTTAGAAAATAATGCTTTAAGTTTATACAATTTGGATTAAGGTTTACTAGACAAAGAATTACTGTTTAAAGGCACGGTTCCTAAACAAACAGGCATCCACAGGGCTTGTTAGAACACAGATCGGTGGGCTCCACCCCCAGCATTTCTGATTCAGCAAGTCTGGGGCAAGGCCCAAGTATTTGCATTTTTAAACAAGTTCCCTAATACTGCTGATCCAGCGACCACAATTTGAGAATCTCTGCCTTAGAACTTGAAATAAACACTTGAAATAAAGGATATGGTCAACATGACATAGTCCTGATACAGTCTCTGAATTAACTTCCCTGCGTGTTCCCAGGGTTAGGAGGAGCCTGCCCTGTGTGCTTTCTGTGAGCATCTCCCTGACAGTGTCTCTGGCGCTGCTCTTGGCTCTACTCCAAAGCCCCAAACCCAGCTGACCGAGCCGCAGAGCCCTCCTTTCTGTGAGCCCACAGGTGCTCAGCCTCCCGGCATGGCTGCCCTACTGGTCACTGGTGCCCCCGAGGCCAGGCTGTGGCTCCTTGCACACAGAATCCAGAGAAAGGCACAGGTGGTGACTTCCTCTCTTGTAGATTCTCATGGTTTTCCTTGTCTCTAAGGGGAATGGAGAGCAGTCACGAGAACGGCAGAGAGAGCCCTTCTTGGCTTTCCTGGTCCCCCACCTCCGTGGCTATTCGATGGCCCCTGGCTCACACAAAGGGAGAGTTAGTCACTGACACCGCTTCTGTTTCTGTCCTGCGTGGCCGGCTCCCTGACCGACACCCAGATGCTTTCTGGATAGAGACTTTCCCCGCTTATTCCACACAGTGTGAGCAGATTGAAAGAAATAGCTCAAACAGTTTAGCCACACAGTATATACCTCTGTGGAGAAGGCTGCGTCTTCTTTCTTCTGTTATCAAGGAATAGACACTCTTTGCAGGAAATAAAACAGCCTTAGAGGGGATATCTGCTATGGGTGGTCTCTTCTTTGTTAGTAAGACAGAAGTACATGATTATATTTTACATGAACTGTGTGGTTTTAGGCTTCATACATTCATTTTTCCTATTTTTTGATATAGTTCCCCCATTGACTTATATTTTCCCTTTCTAGTTCACCCAAAAGTTAGGTTGAAAATTATTTGAATTTCCTGGAGGAATATACCTCCTAGGAGTTTCCCCTCTTCATTGTCCCCTTCCTGAAATCTGAGATGAGCCTTTAGAAGACCTCTCCTCCATCATGAGCAGGGGAGAGTTTCCCGGAAGACCCGCCTTTGCATCCATCCCCTCATCTGGCACACACTGAACAAAGCCGCCTGAGCGCTGAGTCTTGGGGAAGCAAAGAGAAAGACACACCTCCTATTGCAAAGGGCTCACTCTCTCCTGGTGAAGGCAGGTATGTTAGTTAACAATTACAATACAGCACGATGAATACTACCCTGGAGGTAATCAGGGGACAGCCGGGGACTGAGGCCAGGGCACTGCCCTCAGCTGGGTGGGGCCTATGAGTGTAACTCCTAGAATAGGTGACACTTAAGTGAATCACTGGGAGAGAGGAGGATTTATGTGTGTGTTCACTTATTTATATTCTTAACTATTATATTACTGTTATTTCATTTTTATTTACTTTTTGAATAGCAATGCATTCACATATTTGACAATTCAGTAAGCATGAAAGAGGCTGTAGAACTGCCGTCCAATAGAAATATGATGTGGTTTAAAATTTTTCTAGCAGCCACATTAACAAAAGGAAAATGAAACAAATGACATTAATTTTAATACTATATTTTATTTAAGCAACATATTGAAAATATTGCCATCTCAACATCTAATCAGCATAAAAACATATTAATAAGATATTTTACATATTTTTGTACCAAGTCTTCAAAATGGTACATTTATGCTTACAACATATTGCAGATTGGAGTAGCCACATTTCAAGTGCTCGGCGTCCACATGTGGCTACATGGCTGCTGTATGAGACAGTGCAGATGTATAGTAATAAATTTCCCTCTCATTCCTGCCCTGAAGCTACTCAGTTCCCCTCCCTAGAGGTAGCCATTGTCCATGGCCTCAAGTGTGTTCTTCCACAAGATCATTAATACAGATACAAGCAATTACAAACATGTACATGCAAATAACAGGACAGTAATCACACTGCTATGTATCTTACTTTTTTTACTTAACAATAAATCTTGGAGATGTTTTATACCATTACATAGGAAGCAATCTCAATTTGTTTTATTGCTACAGACTACCTCATTTATTTATGTCAAAATTATTTGTTTAGTCCTTATTGGTGGGCATTTTAGGTAATTTCCAATATTTGGTGCTTATAAACAATTTGAGCTAGGTTTTCAGAGGCAAAGAGCAACAGGAGCTAACTCAGTGAGAATGGGGCAAAGGAAGGATGTGCTAGAGCAAGGAGACACCATGAAAGAAGTCACAGAGGACAGGACACATTGCAGTTTGGGTAATCCCTCACGGCTTAAGATGGCTAGAGAGTGGAGTGTGTGTGAGCAGCCAACCGGAAGAAGAGGCTGGAAGGGCAGGAAGAGACCAGATTGCAAGCGGTCTTGTACTTGTCATATTTAAGAATTTGGACTTTATCTAAGTGAGAGCCCATCAAAAGATTTTAAGAAGCAAGAGGTATAAAAATGATTGAGTTAATAAATAAATGGGAGAGGAGGGACAAATCTTCCATACTGATGAATTCTGATTAATATTGAAATAAATATAGACAGTGTGAAGGAAACAAAAAATCATGATTAGAATACTACAGTAATAAGTGCTGCAGGCAACATCTACAGATGAATATTACAATTAGTGCGTGAAACTTTCAGGAGAAATAGGGTATTTGCATGGCCTGAAAGTATCTGCCCCCCCCCAAATATTCCTTAATTGCTATGATGGTTTTAATATATGTCCAAATGTTCTTTGATACTCCCCCTCTAAGAAGTGGAAATGGAGCTTAATTCCACTGGACTTACTGACTCATTTCTAATGAATAGGGTATGGAAAAGGAAAAGGAAAAATAGAAAGTTTACGGTGGAGAAACCTGGCAGACACCACCTTAACCAAGTGATCAAGGCTAACATCCTCTGTGATAAGCCATGTTGACAGAGTACACGCATATCCTGACGATGTGATGAGAAGGGCATTTCACATCCGTGATGCTCTTCCCAAACACACATTAACCCCTGTCTAATCATGAAGAAGCCTCAGACAAATCCAAATTGGGGGATAATCTAAAAAGTACCTGGCCAGTAATCTTCAAAAGTATCAAGGTCAAGAAAAACAAAGAAAGGCTCAGAAACTGTCATAGACCAGGAGAGACTAAAGAGAAGCGATGACTACATGTAATTGTGGTATCTGGACTGGATCCTGGAATAGGAAAAGGACATTTTGAAGAAAAACTGGGGAAATTGGAATAAAGTCTATTTTAGTTAATATTATTGTATCAATGTCAAGTTCTTAGTTTTCACAAATGTGCCGTAGTTATTCAAGATGTTGACATTGGAAGGAACTGGGTGAACATATGTCATGACACTGTGCTACCTTTGCAACTGTTCTGTAAATATAAAATTATTTTAAAATAAAAAGTTTTTAAAAATCAGGGGAATGACATGATTAGACTCACGTTTTAGAAGAATCCCAGTGGTTGCTCCAGGGAAGAAGGCTGGAAGGAGAAAAGACCAGAGCAAGAAGGTTGCTACAAAAAGTCCTGAAGAGATGGTAGAGGGCTGGGTGGAAGCAGGGGCAGCAGGAATCTGGGGCCACAGACCTGCTGGCTGCTGGAGAGATCTCTGGAAGGAAACTGTCAGATCTGGTGGTGGTTTGGATGAGAAAGTGGGGGAGTGGGAGTATCCAAGATAACACCCTGTTTGTAGCCCTATGTAGGTAATGGTGTTATTCACTGAGACAGAGGAAACAGGAGGAAGAGCAGGGCTCAGGGAAACATCAGCTCAGTGTTAGACCTGTTGAGATTGGAGAGCATTTGAGGACTCTGGTGTCCAGTAGGCAACTGGATGTATGAGCCTGCAGGTCAGGAGGTGGGCCTGGCTATAGATAGTCTTGAAGAGTCATGGGTAAGGGGTGGCTGAGGCCAGTGAAATGCTCAGATGGCCCAAGGAGGGTGGATAGAGAGGAGGAAGGGCCCAGAACATAAAAATTAGGAGCTAGGCCCAGGACATGGCAAGGAGTCTGGATCAAGCCCAGAGAGGTGGCAGCAACACAGTGCTGTCATTAAGAGCTGGGCTCTGGAGGCAGGCTGCTGGGGCCAGACTATTGGCTTTGCCACCTACCCATTGTGTGACATGGTGCAAGTTATTTAACCCAATATGGCTGTTGTCAAGATTATATGAGATATGATCTGAAAAGTTCTTACTTTTAATAATACTGGCTTCATAATACTTAAAGAATATTGGTTAATCAGAGGCAAAGGACATCTAGGGAGTGGTACTTTGGAAACTATGGGAAGAGAGCAGTTCAAAAAGGAGAATATACATTTCATGCCCATTAAGGTGGCTCTTGTCAAAAAAGTGAAAAATAATAAGTGTTGGTGAGGATGTAGAGAAATTAAACTTTCATGCATTGCTGGTAAGAATGTAAAATGGTGCAGCCACTATGGAAAACAGTTTGGTGGTTCCTCAAAAAGTTAAACATAGAATTAGCATATGATCCAGCAATTCTACTCCTAGATATGTATCCAAAAGAATCAAAAGCAGTCATAGCAGCATTATTCATAATAGCCAAAAGGCAGAAACAATCTAAATGTCCATCAAGAGATGAATGGATAAACAAGATGTGGTATATCCATATGATAGAATATTATTCAACTTAAAAAGGAATGAAGTTTTGATACATGCTGCAGCATGGAAGAACCTTGAAGACATTGTGCAACATGAAATAAGTCAGACACAAAAGGACAAATGGTGTATTATTACACTTATATGAAGTCCCCAGAATAAGCAAATTTATATATACAGAAAGTAAAATAGAGGTTTCCAGGGGTAGGAAGGAGGGGCAAATAAAGAGTTGTTGTTTAACAGACACAAGAGTTTCTGTTTGGGATGATGAAAAGGTTCTGAAGATGAATAGTGGTAATGGTTACATGACATTAATGCCCTGAATTGTACTCTTAATAATGGTTAAAATGGTAAATTTTATGTTTTGTATATTTTACCCCAATTTTTTTTAAAGGAAGACATAGTTAATGGTATAGAGAAGTAAAATAGGATAACTGCTGAAATATTAATTTTTGAATTTTGTGACACAGGGACCATTGGTGATATTTCCAGAGCCTTTGCAGTGGAGCAGAGAGGTCAAAAGATTACAGTAGATTGAAGAATGATCGGAAAGTGTCTACATCAGGGGCTAGCAAACTACTGCCAAATTTGGCCAGCTGCCTGTTTTTATAAATAAAGTTTTATTGGAACACAGCCACGCCCGTTCATGTGCGTGAAGTCCATGGGTGTTTGTGCTTTAATGGCAGAGTTGAGTGGTTGCCACAGAGACCATATGGTCTGTAAAACCGAAAATATTTATCATCCAGCCCTTTACAGAAAGTTTCCCAGCCCCTGGCTAGACAACTCCCCTGGTCTTTTAAGAACTTTGGCCTTCTTAAATAATTCCTGTATTTCTGGTGAGGTTATTGAGTAGTTGATAGTGCCCCTTCAGTTAAGTCGCAGAACAGACCCAAAGCTGAACAATACCAATGAATAAGAAGGAGGAAGAGGAAGGTGGGGAGGGGGAAGAAATTCATTCCTTCTCTGCAGCATACCTTCTATCTCTAACAGCCCTGGAAAAAGGAATTGAAAGCTCCTCACCCTAATCATCCCACTCAAAAAAAAAAAAACAACTCCCCACTAATAAATTGTCATGTGACTGATGATAATAAACTTTCTGACATGGCTGCAAACTACAGTTTTGTTTAAAGTTTCCTCATTAATGCAGGAAAATGCCCATAACCTGAGGCTTTTCAAGTGTTTATTAATTTACTTTCTGGGACTGAGTGATGATAATTTATTTCAGATCAAAGAGAAAGCCCGTGTCTTTAGTACTTGCTGTGTGCCAGGAACTATGCCAAGTTTTGTGCCTAGGTGACCTCACTGATAGTGGTGATAGCCATTGGATGGCATTGCCCCACTTCACAGGAGGTGCGGCTGGGCTCGCTGGGGTTAAATACTCACCCAGACACCCGCAGGGACCTAGAGTAGAACTGGGGTTTGAACTGACAGCCGCTTGACTCCGGGACTCCAGGCTGTTTGCACCACACCACGCGGTCATCCTATCCTCTGTGGCCACCAGCAGCCTGGCAGTGGTTCCTCGTGTCCATTCTAGGACAAATCCAACACTTGGTGGGTTCTCGCCCCTTTTTGAGCCATGATCCCTGCTATTTCTGAATATGAGTTGACCACTTACTTTGCATCTCAAGTGGACTGTGGAGTTTAGCAAGACCCTTCCCCAGCCTGCTCCCCTGCTCCCTGCCCGCAAGCCCCGCTTGGATGGGCAGTCTGAGTCTACACACAGGTAGCTCTTATTTCTTTGTACCATCCTGCATTTGATGTACTGCCAGCACTAACGCCAGGGATTCACTCGTGCCCACTTACTTTCACACTGTCTGCAATAATCACTCAAGCTCGGGGTTCGACACAGTGACCCGGGTCAGCTCCCCCAGTTCCCATCCACTTACGTCCCTACATATGACAGGCACACAAACACACAGCACCCTTGTGACTTCTTTCCCCTTTGGGATGGATAATGTAGCCTTCGACTACCTGGATTTCTGCAACCATCAAATCCGATCTAAAAGGGAACTCAGAGATCATTCGCCCAGCTCTGGATTATATCAGTGAGAAAATCAACTACAGCCCAGAGAGGGACAGTTGTCCAGCACACACAGCTCGTCAACCCCCGATTCTGGCCTAGGAGGACCCCGGGGCTCCCAGCTCCCAGGCCGGAGCGGATCCTGCGCAGCTCACTGCCTCCCGCCTGCCTCGGTGGATGAGGAGGCAGGGGCTGTCCCCCTGCCTGCAGAGCCCTTTTCATGAATGAGACCAGATGCAGAACTCCACATTGATCACTCTGTCCCTCCCCTTTCTGCTTTCTGTTAAAGGCAGCCCCCCAGCTCCCAGCTGGCTCCTGTCCCCTCCCCCAGCCGGGAGAAGTTATTACATGAAGAGATCAGCTTACCAGTTTTTCTTCAGAGCAGAGGCTGAGCTCGGAGCGCCCGGCAGTACAGTGAGGCAGCGCCCGGGGAGCCAGCACCGTGCCTAGCGCCTCGCGGAGCTCCAGGGCTGCAGTCCCGAGACGCAAGTGCATCTGCTAGCTGTTAGCACTTGGCAGACGGAGTGCTCCTCTAGGGTAGTTCTAACTCTGGGTAATAATGTTTGTCAGCTACCTGATATTAACATTGCTCCACGTTCACACAGCAATGTTAGCAAGACCTGGGGGAGAGGTAAGCCAAATAAAATATCTTGTCAGAAGTTGTATTTTGTCAGCATTATATTTCCTCTTCTATCTACCAAGAGAGATCAGGGAATGGGCTTTTATGGTGTGCAAAGAGTATTGCTTTATATTACTTTCCTAGGTTTATCTTGTGTTTTCTTGACTTCTCTTCTTCTTGAAGAATACTGTAATTTATAAAATATCATTCTGAGCCTGTCTGTTCAGTTGCCACACTGGGAAGTTGGCCGGGCCTCGGTGACAGATGCTTATAGAATGCACGTTTGTCCTGCCGTTGCAAGTGAAAAAAAAATGTGGCATGTCAGATTCCAATGGGGACTATTACCTTTTGAGGGTTTTGTTTTTCTCCAATGCGGCAGAGAGACTATGCATGTTAAGGGAGTTGCTTTTCTTTCTTGCTTTTGCACCATTTCTCCTTTTTTTGCTTTGATGTACTTGGGAAAATCAGTACTTAACTTTCTATGGTAGTTTTGAAGAAGGATAATGATATATAACAGGGCTAAGAGTGTGCCCGGATTGAGCATAGGTGGGAGGCATGTTTTAAGCCCATGAAGATGATTTATTCTTATGGGTTTAGCTCATATGATTGCTGGGTACATTTGTGAACATCATTGATACCTCTCAATGAGCCAGTTTTTGATGCAGGCAAAGAGACTGGAGGGATGATATCCGGCCGGAGAGGGAAGCATCTTTGTGATCCACCCTCACCTGCAAACAAGCCTGCAGCAAATTTCCCTCCTCCACTCCTCTCACTCAGGATCCTGATGCCTGAGCAATGAAAGGACAGCCTTCTCCTGCATCCATCTGCCTTTTTGAAAAGCCAAGTGAAAAGTGTATCCCCTAAAAAGGCCACAAGGCCACGTCACAGCTTTGCCTTTTGTTAGCCTTGTCAGGGACCAAGCAGGCTCTGAAAGCCTAATGTAATTACTTTCCCTTTTCTAAGAAGAGTGGCAGAGAGAGTGCTCCCCAGCCCGTGCAGCAAGGCTAGCTGCGGTTTCAGCGGGCTTGTGGCTCTGTTCAGAATAGACATGCAGCTCAGAGATGTGCAGCAACAGGTTATTTGTTGTATGCTTTTCACCTATTAGTTACCGTGTCCTCTGCTCTGTAGGTGTTTTCTGGGTCTGTGGGGGGATCAGGCTCTTGAATGGGAGCCGGAGGAACTGAATGGAGCAGTGATGCTGGAAGCTGAAAGCAGAGCATTGCCCTCTAGTTGTAGTTGAAGTTCGCAACTTCCCTGTTGATTTTTACTGTGTAGAGCAAATGACAAATGGGCTGGCCTAACTCAGCCTGGAGCACTTAAGCAGGCGAGAGGAGAGCTCATATGGAAAATATTTCTATCACTGCTGCATGCACATATGGTCTGGGGAGACCTCCCTACCAACCCAGTCACTGCGCTCCAGCAGCCTCGGTGGCATGCCAGTCACCCTTATTAACAGCAAGGTGAAGGGTGGGCTTCAGTTACCTGCACGCAGCTGGCTGGTGGGGAAGGCCACTCTGGAATGCGTGTGCCCTGAGCCTTGTGTCACATGCGGAGAGACAGACGGCTCTGCTTCACCTGACAATCAGCAAAGCAGATGAGAAATGAAAGGGATTACCCAAATCTAAATCTTGATGCTGTTCAGACAGTGCTCAGCACTTGGGAGAGGAAGGCAGAGCTTTTGTCTTTTGAGTTAAAGTGTGTGTACTTAACGTACATAGCATGAAAACCCAATCGGAGGTGGAGAGGTGCCTGCCCTCCTGCCCCTTTGTTCCACTCCTCTGTGCTAAATAAAGATCCTCCTGTGCTTTCTCTTTTCTTTCTTGCTTTCACCCAGTGTGCATGCACACGTGTGTGTTTCTGTGCCCTTGGCCCCATAAGGCCTGTGCTCCTAGGAAATTGTACAATTAGGATTCCTTTCCCCTTGTTGGAAATGAAATGATGAGGAAGGAACGTGGGTATGAGTAACCCCCCTACCCCCGTAAAAAGAATGTCGTTTATGTACAGCTTTGAAGAATGTGGCATTTATTTTTTTTTATTGTTGCATTGCTTACAAAACTTACCCATAAACATGTGGCGTCGTCCCTAAGTCACTAAGATTTTCTTTTTCTCTGCCAGCCCGTTTTCTTGCAGGTTTTAATTATCTTCCCTTTGGATGTTCCCAAAAACACACGAGGAAAAGGAAGGAAGCGTCGTACACCTAGGGGTGCTTGGTAGGCCGTGTTCTCAGCGTGGGGCTGGAAGCCAAGCGGCAGACTTCTGGGTAGCAGTTTGCAGAGCCTGTTTCTAGGGTGTGAGGTCCACCCAGATAAGCAGGGGCTGGCAGGTGGTGGGAGGAGGGGTGTGAGGTGAAGCAAGCCTTGTTTGGCGTCCTGTTGCTGGCGCTGTCACTGGTGACTGTTGTCCAAGGACAGAACAACCTGATGTGATGTCAGTGCGTAGGTTTGAGGACAGACACAAAGAAGAACTGTTCCTTCCTTCATTTTCTGGTTGCCAGAGCATTAAAACAAGAACACAGGCCTGGCGCGGTGGCTCATGCCTGTAATCCTAGCTCTCTGGGAGGCCGAAGTGGGCGGATCGTTTGAGCTCAGGAGTTCGAGACCAGCCTGAGCAAGAGCAAGACCCCATCTCTACTATAAATAGAAAGAAATTAATTGGCCAACTAATATATATAGAAAAAATTAGCCGGGCATGGTGGCACATGCCTGTAGTCCCAGCTACTTGGGAGGCTGAGGCAGGAGGATTGCTTGAGCCCAGGAGTTCGAGGTTGCTATGAGCTAGGCTGACGCCACGGCACTCACTCTAGCCTGGGCAATAAAGTGAGACTCTGTCTCAAAAAAAAAAAAACAAAAAAACAAGAACACAGAAGTCATAGAATGCCTTTCCCCTTGTCAGTTAGGGTGGCAACCGTGTACACCTGTGCAGATTAGTACATCCCCTAAAAGACTGTAAAGGACTTTTAAAAGTTAGGCCGGACTTTTGGTGCAGTTGTCAGCATGGGGAGTGTGCCAGGATCCAGTTGATTTGCAGGATGTAGCAGTAAGGGGGTTGAGGGTGGGGTTTGGGAGTGGGGGGGGCTCACCTTTTCTTTCCTGTGCTTAGACTTACCTTCTGAGATAAGAACAAAGAGACACTCATATGTAAGGAGGGGAAGGCAACTAGAAATCTAAAAGGTTCCATATTTGCGGTGAGATAAATTCCTAGAAGTGGGTCAAAAAGATAATTTATTTTAATTTTGAGACACAATATGGCAAAACCTGTCAAAATTAAAAATAAATATCTTGGCTGCTAACAGATACAGGTTTTATTTTTGTGATGATGAAAATGTTTTGGAATTAGTGGTGATAGTTGCATGATTTTGTGACTTTACTGAAAACCATTGAACATATCCTTTAAAAGAACAAATTTTATGGTATCTAAGTTATATCTCAATTTTTACATTACAAATAAGTAATGTATCTTTTTTATCCAGCCTTTTCATTGCTAAGACTTTATCACATAGATCTACTCTGAGCATGTAAAATGCTTTATAAGCCACTTGTCATAATTAGGCTGTTCTCAACTTAATGTCCTATTGGCAAGGGACACTATACAGGTGTTCAAAAAAAATGAGGTGGCATTATATGTGCTATGAAATGACCACCAGGATATCTTGTTAGGTAAGTAAAGCAAGTGGCAGAACAGTGTGTGCAAAGTGCTACCGTCATGTAAAATGTGTTAACATTCTTGTCTGTCCTCTCTGGAAGGACATAAAAGAAGATTGGGGGGAAATAGGGTATCTGGGGAAGAAGGGAAGGGGAGAAAGGAATTAAGTTTCACTGTATATCTTTGGTGCCTTTTAAGTTGTGTGCAGTAAGCATGCCTTATCTAGTAAAAATAATAAGTCACTTTGTAATAAATAAGTGATATAGTAGGTAACATCGTAGCAGGAGTTCATGCATGGCATGTGCTGAGGTGAATGTACATGAGTTAACAGCTACAGCAATAAAGTGCAGCTTGGTGAAGTGATTCCTTAGGGGCTAAAATGAAGTTCTGTAGGTGGCTCATTCACTCATTTAACACCTACTTATGACCCCTCTGGGTTTTTTTTTTTAAATGAGGATGGTAATAGTAGCTACCTGAAGGGTGGTTGGAAGGATTAAATGCAATATTATGTGTAGGCTGAAGCACATAGTGAACAGCCATTACTGACTATTGCTACAATTACCATTGCAAATGCTACCAGGGTGTGCCAACCCTGTGCTGAAAAAAGAAAGGTGAAAAATAAAATCTTTGTCTTTGATGAGCTTATACTCTAAAATGGGCACGGAATGCAGACAGTTAATGATCATGCAGTAGAATCTCTTTAATCATGAGAGCAGAGGCAAAGGAGTAATGGAAAGTGAAGAGAGATTCCACAGTGTCACATTTGAACTGAGACTTAAAGGGTGTGTGTTGGGGGTCTTCAAGACAACCCGGGTTCAGTGACTCAGCGACTCAGCATATCTTGGCACTCACAGCTCTGACTTATAACAGAGAAAGGATTTGGAGCAAATTCAACAAAAGGGAAAGAGTTGTGGGGTAGAGTCTGGGGAAAACCAGATAGAAGCTCCCAGGGGAGGCACACGGATGCACTTAACTCCCCTGGCAATGAGTTATGACAACACACGGGAACCGTTGCCGATCAGGCGGCTTGTTAGAATCTCAGATCCTAGGGTCTTTATGGGGCTGGCCACAAGGCACCCTCTGCCTGCCAGGTACCACAGTCCCAGACTCCCAGAAGGAAGGTGGGTTTTCAGCATAAACCGTATCATCTGGACGGTATAGGCATAGTGAGCCACCCTCAGTTCCGGGAATGATGGGAAACCTCCCCAAGCCCAAGATGCCAGATGCCAGCCAAAGGCCAACCTTGTAAGCAGATCTTTTAAAGGGGAGCAGTCAGGTCTGCTCTGTTAACTCTTTTCTGATGGATGGGCAAGCATTTTAAGTGGAATAAAGAGGGAGGGAGGACATTCCAGGCAGAGGGAAAACATCTGTAGAGCCCCAGAAATAAGAAAGGACATGGCATGTTCTGAAAACAATGCATAGTTCGGATTACAGAAGCATACATGGTGAGGGAATGCAGCAGATTTGTGAGTCAGCTGGATCCTGAGGGCTGGGATTTTTCTCTGAGCCTTTGAAAGTTCTAGGAATTCCAGATCTACAGTCATTTTATGATATGTCATTGAGGTCACCATTGTAGGACATTTTCTTGTTCATAGATTATTGAAATTATTTCCTAAGGAGTAAATCAAATTGCATAATGAATGTTAGAGCTGTTTTGTAAGCAGTGAGAGCCTTCATAGAAAGCTAGTTATCACTGTTAGTCCCCAGGGTACTATTTGTGACCAATAGAAATAAAGGATCAATGTAATGACCTTAATAGCTGATTCTTGGTACCAGAAAATAAGACAAAACCCACTATAATTTGCAAGTGGTAAACATACACATGCATAAACTCATAGACAGCACAGTTTTCAGTGGCTCTACCTTTCTTTCTTTTCCTGACATGTAAAATAAAAAACCAACTATGCGGAACTCACTCGATAATGCAAGACCCAAGTTTGAGTGTTGGGTCAATCACTTCTAGTCATTGTGACTTTTGATATTTAAAAAATTTTTAAATTATGAAAATGATAAAAACAAATGCAAGCAATAAACAAATACAGAGAATACCCTCATTCCCTTCCCTAACTTTCTTCCCTCCCCAGATGAAATCATTGTTAGCAATTTGGCATCTGTGCTTCTACATCCTTTCCTGTACATTTATAAACAAAAGAGTGTGTGCACATGTATATGCATTTTTCTGTGAGTTTATGCATGTGTATGTCTATAACTTGCAAATTATAGCAGGTTTTTTCTTATTTTCTGGTACCTGTGCCTTTTGTTTCTGCCTCTTGTCTTACTGTAATTACTAGGATTTCCAGAATACAGTGTTGAAGCAGAGAAATGAACATGAACATTGTTGTCTTCTAGACTTAAATGGGAATGCTTCCAATAATTCATCAGTAAGTGTAATACCTGTCAGATGTTTCAGGGTAAATACATTTTATGAAGTTATATAAGTTCCTTTTTAAGTTTTTATCAGGCACGTTGAAGTTTTTATCAGACAACGTTATCAGGTTGTTGAATTTTATCAAACGTTGTTTGCCTTCATCAAAATGCTCATGAGTTTTCTCCTTTAATTTACTTATATAGTGAATTATATTATGGATTTCTTAATGTTGGACTATCTTTGCAAACTTGGAATTAACATTCTTAATCATGGTGATTTATTGATTAAATTTGGTACTGGATTTAATTCCTAAATATTTTATTTAAAACTTTTTCTTCTTTTTGAATAAGTATTATTGGCTCTTGGCTATCTTCTATTGTACTAGACCAGGGTTTTGACAGTTTTGTAAAATCATTTCAAAAGTCCTTTTTGTATTGTTTTGTTTTGTATGCTTTGAAACACTTTAAACAACAGAAGAATTAACTTTTTCTTGAAAGTTTGTTGAACTGAATTGTAAAACCATCTGTCCCTTTGTTGGAGGGATGGTCTTTGAATACTTTTTTTTGTTAACCATTTCTTTTATTCGTTAAAAGAGGTATAATATTTAATATATGTAGGAGAATATATAAGCAAGTTATGAAGCAAAATAGTAAAACCAACACCACCCAACTAAAGAAATCAAACATTCCCAATATTTCTTGCTACTCTCCACTCACATCCTCCTCACTTCTCTCCCCATTCATGCTGAATTTTATGGTTTTCACTTCATTGCTTTTCTTTATAATATAATCTCATGTGTATTTGTCTCTAAAGAATGTATTGTTTGGTTTTGAGTTGTATAAATATGATATCTTGATTTTTTTTTATTCAACATGATAATGCATGTATCTGTGGTTCATTCATTTTCACTACCACATAGTATTCTACTATGTGAATATATCATCTTTTTCCTGTTTATAGATATTTGGATTCATTCTAGGTTTTTTTTCCTCTTAAAAACAATGCAGCTATGAACATTTTGGAATATATCTCCTCACATATATGTACAAGGATTCCTTTAGGGTACATATCTGGGAGTTGAGTTACTGGGTCATAGAGAATGTGTTTGTTTAACTCTACGAGATAATGTCAAATTGATTTCTATAGCAGTTGTATCAGTTTTCATTTCCACTAGCACAGTGTAAAACTTCCCAATGATTTATCTCTTTTCCAATATTTGGCATTATCAGATGGGTTAATTTTTACTTACATATCAGGTATAAAATTGTATCGGTGTGTGTTAACTGACATTTCCGTGCTATCGCATAATTTTTATATGTGTACAGACCTTTCATGTTTCCTCTTCTGTGAAATGCCTGTTCATGTTTATTTCTGGTTTTAAATTTGGTTCTTTGGCCTGGCATCGTGGTTTGTGCCGTAATTCCTGCACTTTGGGAGGCCATGCGGAAGAATCGCTTAATGCCAGGAGTTCATGACCAGCCTGGGCAAAATAGTAAATTCCCCTCTCTACAAAAAAAAATTTAAAAATAATTAGCTGGGTAGAGTGACATGTGTTTGAGCCTGTGGTCCAGCTACTAGGGAAGCTGAGGCAGGAGGGTTGCTTGAGCCCAGGAGTTTGAGGTTACCATGGGCTGTGATAGCACCACTGCACTCCAGCCTGGTGACGGATGTTGCAAAACCTCCTTTTTATTTCCTAATGTTGTTCACATGTGCCTTCTGTTTTATTGACCATTCTTTCCAGAATCCTATTAATTTTATTAGTTTTCCTGAAAAATCAACTTTTGGCTTTGTCGGTTGTCCGCATTTGAAGCTTTGTTTTCTGTTCCATTCAGTTCTGCTCTTATTTTTCCTTCCACTTTCTTTGGGTTTATTCATTTAGTCATTTTTTAAACCTTATTAACTTTTAAAATTTATGTTTAGCTCATTAATTTTTGGCCTTTTGTCTATTCTAATGTAAGTATTAAAGAGCATAATTTTTTGTGATATCATTTTTGTTGCATCTCTTAAGCTATGATATGTAGTATTTTACTGTAATTCAGTTTTAAGTATTTTTAAAAATTGTCATTATGATATTTTTTCTCTGACCCATGCATTATTTAATTATATTTTTTAAAGTATGGAGGGTTTTTCTTTTAAGCTCAAATTAATTTCTAACTTGATTATATTGTGGTCAGAGAATGTGGTATCTATGATGCTAATTATTGGAGACTTGTTGAGACTTGCTTTATAGCTTAGTATCTCAACAGTCTTTGTCAACATTCCAAGTGTGCTCAAGAAAAATGGTTATTCTGGTGAACATTCTTGATAATTGGGTAGAGGGACTTTTGCATCCAAGGGTGTAGATCAAGTTGTTCAGGTCTTCCATATCTTTACTAATGTTTGTCTGTCCATCTGTCTATATTTGAGAGGGAAATCTTGAAATCTCCCACGGCAGCTTTCTTGGCCTGCAGAGGGGGAGGGCAGGGCTGACCTCGCCGTTCTTCAGGCATTCATGACCTTGGTGACCACTCTTGCTCGTGGCCCTTCCTTCTCCTTACACCTGTGGTTTCTGAGTTTAGAATTTTTCATCTATGTAATAGTCTGCTTTGGTGGTTTCTTCTGCTGTGGTTTCTTGCCAGCATAAACTTTCCAATATCCAGAAATTCCTCAGAATTTTTTATCTGCTGATTATATCCTTTCTTGTTTTATACTTGTTACAACATATGTATCTTTTCAACCATTTGAATGGAATTTTGGAAAGGAAAGAGAAAAGCAAATATCTTTGCTCAGTCTGCCATCCTGACCCTTTGTAAGACACATTTTTATCCTCATTATCTTCCGTTTCCTTTTTCTCTCAACAAATGTCTATTAGGCAAACAATTTTCTAGACCTCTGCTTCCCTATCTGTAAAATGGGGATAATAATATTCATTTCAATGACATAAGGAACATTAATAAAATCAATGAAAGTGCCTTGCAAACTGTAAAGATCTATACCAGTGCAAAAGATGACCTTTAGAAGCCTTCCTTTAACTTTCCTCTCCTATTGTATAGCTAATGTTATAAAGTAGCTAAGCTACATAAAAGAGGCTCAAACAAAACTTTATTTGTATTTCTAGAGAAAATTACTTGTGAAGAAACTACTGAGTGCCTTAACAGAAAGTCACATTTACAAATGGAAATATTATTTAGTCTAAAAACTAATCCTACAGTGGGTGTCTTTTTTTTCTTTCATATTTTCTTATACTTTGCTATTGGCATGCATACTCAATTAGACATTTCTCCTTTAAAAATAATATTTTTTTACTTAAAAAACCTTATTTGCTGATTCAGCGTATTCAGTAAATTTATTTACTTTAGCTTAGACAGTTAATATGAACTGACAGAAAGAATGCTGAAATTTCAACCCAGACATATTTAAGGGACAAAATGAGTAATTGATGTAAAAGAGTGGTTTTTATTAGAATGTATGGAAATCTGCCTATCTCAATTTTTTTATGTTCCTATGTTGCACCAAGTCAAAATAAGCAATTCTGAATTAAATTCAACTATGAAATGAGTACTGTTTTGTGTGTTTTTGTGCTAAATGCTATGAAATGCATAAGGAGGCGAGACACCCATCTGCCCTCTAAAGACAGATACCAACTAATAGGTTAGTGAGGTCTAAGATATAAATTACTCTAATAAACATATCACACCCTTTTGTGAAATCAGAACTAGCCTCATGGAGAAAATAGCATTTAAGATGGGCTTGAAGAATGCTTAGGAGTTCCATGGACAGATATCAGAAGAAAACATTCCAAGTCTCAGAAACAATATGAATAAAGACTGTATTCAGTTGGGAAAGGTAAGGGCGTACTACGTTTAGACAACGGCAAACAATTTTTTTTTCTTTTAGATAGAACATCATGCAAGATGGCTTGGGGACATATTGTACATAATACAATTTCAGTTTTAAAAAAAGGATTAAGGCTTTTGTTGTGGTCAAATATACCAATTTTTGTAAATGTTCCGTGGAAGTATGTAAAGATATACTTTCCGTTTGTTTTATAAATATAGATGTATATCATATACGTGCATTCTTCCATGTAATTATATCATTCCTTTCTTCAGTGCGGGTATGTTCTTATGTTTCTTAGATTCTACTAGAAGTCACTTAAATTAAATGATCTCTTAAGTATGTTCCAACTTTAAAATTCCTGAATCTAGGAGTGACCACTAAAACTGCAAATGCACACCATTAACCTCTGTATACTGTTAATGTGCTCAGAATAGTGGAGAAGGCCCGTGGGCCCTGAGACACACAGGCCTGAGCTCTCTAGCTCTCCACGTTCTTGCTGAGTGACTTCCCTAAGCATCATTCTCTTGAGCTTTAAAATGGGAGGATCATGTCAGTATCACAGAGTTTTAGTGGAGATCATGGGGATGATTTCCATAGAGCGTTTGGTGCAGAGCAGATGTTCAATGGATGGCAGCTATGTTTTTACATTAAAAAATTTGACCTCCTGAGCCTAATGGAGAAGGATTCTTTCTCCAGGGCAGTTGTGTAAAGCTGTGGGGATATTTGCCGAAGTCAAGCAGGGTGTAAAGGGAGAGGAATGAGAGGGAACATAAATGGAGTTGTGGGGCAGCGTCTACCAGAATAAAAAGAGAAACAAGGGATCTAGAGAGGGGAGGGTTATAGTCAAGAAGCTAAAATGTAGCTCCATATTCCTTAACCAAATTGGAGCCAAAGGCTCTGGTGGGAGAGAAAGGAGAAGGAAATATCTAGTATGCTTTAAAATGGGAAGACGGGGTGAGCTGCTGAGAAAGGAGACCACAGAAACAGGACTCTGAAAGCTACAGCAAGTTGGCCAGACCCTCCCAGTTGGTGCAGGGGGGCCTGGGGGGGTCACTGGGATTTTCTCAGCAGGAGGGTGGACCCAGGAATCAGATTTAAAAAAACAAAAACAAAAACACTCTCTGTCTTCTCTACAGCCAAAAAATGATATTAAACACCAAATTCCGGTCTCCTGAATTGTTATTTGCGAAGGAACCTTAGAGATAAGCTAACCAGCCACTAATTTCATGTATGATGGAAACGAATCTCTTGGAGCTCATGCGGCTTGCCCAGGACCACACAGTTGCCCAACCCGGGTCTGAGGGTAAAGAGGCAACATAATGTTGACAGGCCTACTTGTGGCGTCTGAGATCTCTGGGCAAATGAAAGCTTGGGGGTAATTGAAAGAGACAATTTGTGGGTTTAAATCAGATACATTAAATGTGTTCGCAGCTATTCGTAAGAGACCTCAGCTGCATAGAGTTTGTCCCCAAGTGTGCTTACCTGCAGTGATGGTTAGATTTGGACGTCAACCGTCTGAGTATCTTGGAAAGTGCTGGGAAGGTAGGGAAAAGGGTGGGACCATGTCTCCACTGTCACTAATCAACATGTTGTTTATGGAGAGCCCACTGTGTGCCAGGCAGTCTTCTAGGTGGTTAATATATCCTGACCTCCCATTCTCTTGTCCCTGGAAGCGGAGGAGGAAAGTGGGAACCTGAGAACTGCCAGGGCCTGGATATGACGTTGTGTCCATTTCATCACCATTCCTGCTCCCTGTCCATTCCCAGTCCCGCCTCTTCTAGAACACCTGAGCACACCATGTCTGGTCTTGGAATGCCCTGTGCTGTGGCACATTCCATAATGTCCAGCCTTGGGTCTGGTTTGACTCAATTCCTCTCTTTGCAGTTTCTCCCATAAACATGTCCCACTAAGCCTGTAAGCGCCTGAGGCTAAGAAACCGCCTCTGTATCCCACGTGACCCTGTGGCACACAGCAGTGGACACAGCTGCCCGTGTGCAGCACACAGTTAACGACACTCCACATCAGACTGAGCAGAAAAGCTGTCACGACTGATGAGGACACCCATCAGAAACAGGAGGCATCGTAGAGTCTTGCTGGGAGACCACTAGCAAAACCACTCCAGGAATCTTCCATGTGAGCCTCAGGTAGTAAAGACTCAGTTCGTACCCTGGAGGTAGCTCATTTGGAACCGTATTTTCTAAATGCTCTGGAAAACCCATTCGAAGGCAGTTGAAATCCCAAATGCCATTGAAAACATCTAAGAACTATATGTAAGCACTTTGGGATTGTCAGACGAAGGGAGCCCTCTAATTATGAAGCATTTTGATAATTAATAGAATTCTAAGCCAAGACTTAAAGCCAGATACACATCATAGTGATTAAGCCAAATAACACTTAATCATTTTGGCTTTTATTTGGATAAAGAGAGCACACTGAAGTAGACAGACAGTACAGAAAAATGTCTACGTATTTTTATTGGGTCTACATAACCTGATTCTAAGTACTTAGCCTCTGATTTCCGTGCTTCAGAGTATGTCTGTTAGTAGATACGGCTTTGTCCAGCCTCAAAAAGTGTTGCTCTTCAACCAGGGCCCCCTTCTTCCCAGTTGCTGCTCCATCTCACATAAATGTATCCAGCTGGTGATCAAACTCTTCGTCCAATGTGGCAAACATGGATTGGGGCCCCAGCACACGCCAGACCTCAGAGGTGTTGACTCTTGTGTGTGTGAGGCAGCCCTGACTTGTGGTGGGGTGGGGAATCTCCATCAGTTGTCTTGATTGATGTCCCATCCAGCCGATTCTACAGTGCAGTGAGGCCAGGCACAGTGGCTCATGCCTGTAATCCCAACACTTTAGGAGGCTGATCTGGGAGGATTACTTGAGGCCAGGAATTTGAGACCAGACTGGGCAACATAGCGAGACTCCATCTTTACAAAAAAATTAAAAACTAGTGGGGCATAGTGGGGCGTGCCTGTAGTCCCAGCTGCTCTGGAGGCTGAGGCAGGAGGATTGCTTGAGCCCAGGAGTTCGAGGCTGTAGTGAGCTATGATCATGCCACTGTACTCCAGCCTGGGCAACAGAGTGAGATCCTGTCTCAAAAACAAAACAAAATAAAATGCATTCAGTTTTATTCATTTTACTTTTCTATATTGATGGAAAATACAGTTTTTATAGCATCACAGAAGAGATTAGAACCAAGACTCCTTTTCACAATTTATAGAACTGGAAATATGCACTTTCAATGATTCTGTAATGTTTCTGCCCATTGTTCCCTCTTTGGGAGGTTGTAGAAATAAGATGCCCTATTGCCACTGTGCTCACAGTGGGCATTGTACTGGAAAGTGAAGATTCAAAAATGGGTCCCTCCCTGCTCCTAGGAGCCCACTGAGGGGCAGTTGTTCACAGAGAAGACCATAATGCAGTGTGAAAACTGATGTAATGTGTACGGATCAAGTGTCATGAGAACCCAGATGGCAGCATGGCTAATTCTGCCGAGGAAAGTCAGTGAATGCCTTGCAGAGGAGAGGACATTTAGGTTGGGGCATATAGATTAAATAGGAGTTTGTCAGTTGAAGAAGACTGGGAGGGGGTGGGGGGAGGGAAACTTTCCAGGCAGAGGGAAGAGCATGTGCAAATGCAGGACGTCTGTACAAATTCACATTGTTATCCAAAACTGCTAGGGCCCAGATGTGTTTCAGAATTTGGATTGTTTTGATACTAGAAGGGTAATATTATACATACCTTATATAATACATAATTGTATATCACATAATACATATACATATGTATATTACATAATATATTACATAATGAGGTTTTACTCAAATGTATAATATATCCAGAATAAAAATGTTGAATAGTTATACTAAGGGGGATGTATAAAGACTGTTATTAATAGTGTCACATGAGATAAGTCATGTTTTGCTACCAGGGAGTCTGAACAGCTAATTCTCTTTGAGCTGACTTGGGTCAGTCACATGCTTATCCCTGAACCAGGGTACATATGCTAATGGGCCAGCCAAAGTCTGGGCACACCCTGGAATGGGGTGGTGGGTTCAGCCTGCCTGGATCGCAAAATGACATCAGAGTGGTATTTCCAGAAAAAAGGATACTTAATTGGTCAAAACCGCAGATGTTGTTTATATGCATCACAGATATGCCCACATAATACACCACATTGCTCAGTCTTCAGAGCAGGCCCAGAATTCAAACCCGTCAGTCTGATTTCACTGCCCATGCGAGTCTGGGCTGCTGGCATGAGTCAGTGGGAGACAGTCTACTCCCGTGCAACCCTGCTCCTTTATAGGATGCAGACAAGTAGAACTTCGCAAACCATATAACAAGGTGCTAATTACATGGAGCCTACTCATTGCAATGATTCAGCGAAGCAGGAGACTTTAGCAGGCTGAAGAGTCGCAAGGGAGGCAGGGCTTGAACTGAGCCTCCAAGGATGTGTTGGAAGTGATGGGAGAGACCTTCTCTCTCTGAGTTCTGCTTCAGGGACTCTCTTGGAAGTTTAATTGCAAACGAACATTGAACTTAAGGAGGCATTAACGGGCAGACTTTCCTGTGCCCTGAATGAACCTTCGAGACCACAGGACATAAATTACAGACAAATGGTAGCAAAGGGGAGAATACTCTCTAATTTATTGGCAGGGGAAGTCATTAAGGGTTAGAGGCTCTAAGCCAGCCGCTAAGGTGCTCAGGGCACAAGTGTGACAATGGCAGACAGAAGTAGCTCTTTTGTGACCTCATAAAGGACTCATTTCTCTGCTTTCCCAGGGACTCCTAGAATTGAAACAGACCAAAGACTTGAAAGTTCACTTCAAGTACCTCTGGCCCAACCCTCCTTGATTTTAGTTACGGGAATCTGAGGTCCAGGGAGGGGAATAACTTGGTAAGGTCACAGCTAGTTCTTAAAGAAAAGTAACAAGCAAACCGTTTCATTTGGTTTTGTTTTAGACATTTTTGCTGAAATTCAATAGTGAATTCAAGTACCCTTAAGGCACAGTTATTCTGTAACAGTGTATGGTTTGGTGTATGGTTTGGATGTTGTATGTGTTTTTTCTTTACAGGGATTTAATCAAATAAAAATGCAAACTAGTTTTGAAATAGCTGTGAGTAAAAATACCCACTTGTTGAGTATTGAGAAGTCTGTGGTCAGAGGTGGTGAACAGGCATTTCCCTAATCCAGGACTCAGCCAACGGAGCCCACCACCAGTGTTTACGAAGCATCCACTTCCAGGTCATGTTTTAGATATTCTTGTTTAATCTCCACCAGAGCCCTCTGTGATAGGGATTATTATCTCATTTGGGGCTTAGATAAGTAACTTGCTAAATATAACTTGCTAAAGGATGGGGCTGGGATTCCTCGTATTTCCTCAGCCACACTGGGTGATAGCATCCTGCACTGAGCGTTTCTGTAGTGTGAATCCTCATGTCTTGGAATGTTTTGCCCCAAAAGTCCCCATCCCTTCCTATCCTACAACCAGATCATGTTAGAACTTACTCACTGTGCCCCCAAGAGACCCTGTTATTTCCTCTCTTGTTTACAAACTGTCCTCTTTGCCCAGCTCCTCTTCCTCCCTGCTGCCCGCTCGCCCACACCCTTCCCACTTGGTGGTCACCTTGAGAGATCTCCAGGCATTTTCCCTCCTCCAGGGCCACCTCCCCATCTTCCCTCCCTGAGGGCGCGAACCAGACAGACTGGGATTCTCTGAAAAACAGATCAGAGGGCACTGGGATTTGGTTTTTGATCCCCAAACCCTTAAACTCATGTAGGTGTGAGTTGTATTTTAAAGTTAAGGAATCTTAGAACCGGAAGGGACCAGAGGACCGATCCTCTCTCATTAGAGATTAGAAAACTGCAGGCCAGAGAGATTGGCTGAGTTTACACGGCAGCGCTGGAAGTTCGTTCTAGGAAGCAGACCCCTCACCCGGGGCAGGGAACACACAGCTGTGGCATCGATTAGGCGGAACTGTCCTCAGCTGTACCGGAGGCCCTTCCGGGAGTCAGCGCCGTGACAGTCATTGTGTTTATTGGGGGCATCTGGAGACCACTGCCCACCAGATCCCAGAGAGTCCCTGCTTTGGTTTGGGTTTCCCCAGACACAGATGCTGAACTGAGCCCCCGAGCACCAGTCATCTGGAAGGTGATCCTGCCGGCGGAAACCCCAGTAGGGAAGAGGGCAGGTGCGACAAGGAGGGGGAAGGTCCCAATGCAGGTGCGTTATCAAGCCAGTGACCACTGTGGGCAGCAGGGCTCAATCCTGCTGGGGACCTCAGGGCATCGGTGTAGCACGTCCCCCGGAATCGGCCCACAGAGGAGCAAAGCAGCGGCATACTTGTCCACAGACTGCGTTCTCGCCTCGGTTGAGGGCCGTTGCGGGAGCGTACCCCTCTGGCGCTTCCAACTTGCTCTGGGTCTGGGACAGAACAAAGCCCCAGGCAGAGTCGCAGGTGTTCCCAAGAAACTGCCCCCAGGGGCTGCGGGGAGGGGGAAGGAATGCAGCAGGCCCAGGGCAGAGTCACAGTGTAGGGACCCAAAAGAGGCAGTGCCATCAGCAGCCAGAACCAGGAACGCCGGAACACCTGGTGTGTGTGGGTGTTTGACCCACCTGTGAACACTGAGTTTGACGACCCGTCATGTCTGCTTTTTGGTTTTGGCAGTTTGGAAGCTCAGAACCAATTGGTAGCTCTAGCTGTTGGATAAGACCTTGAGGGAGTATAATCTTTATGCCAACCTTACCCTTTATTTCTCTTTTCTTATTTATTTCCCTTTTCTTATTTATTTCCCTTCTGCCTTAATTTCTTTGTATATTTTTTTCTTATCCTATTTGTGTATGCCTTTGAAAGCCCCCCCAAATCACTTTGTTGGTATAGGATGCATATAAATAAATACAAAAATTAGCACCTGGCAAAAAGAGACAGACTTGGGACTAGTCACAAGCACCTGCCACACTGCTGACTCTTTTCTAGTTTTACCTAAAGATTTTTTTTTTTCTTATCATGCTCCCTGGCCTCCACTTGAAGTTCCTGACTGCATGGGAAAGCCACAGAATTCTTGCCTGTTTGTAGTGAAGCACCGGAAAACCGAACATAAAGTAAAACACATGTATTCTTCAGAGTGGCCACAGAAACAGGATGTTCGTCATCCATCCCCTCCATGCCATGAAATAGGATGCACCACAGGAGTGATGTGACAAGAGGTCCCTGAAGGCCAAACTGGATCCCATGAGCCTCAGTTTTGCTGAGTCAGGATTCAGGACCCTTTTCATAACAAGGAAAACAGAAAGATAAATGAATGCAAGCACCAGCAGAAGCAGAAGCAGGCTCTAGAACTTTTAACATCTGCACTCTTCCATCTCCCCCACCGCTTTTAAGGATAATATTTAAAATATTTCCTCCTGTCCGTGATTTTTGTTAAATTTTTTACTGCTTGTCTGTACAGTATATGACCAATTTTCTTTAATGAGCATGTATTACTTTAAAATAGGGAGAAAATGAAAAAGTATTTCATCTCATCTGAATTTTTTATCATAGTATCCCCCAGATGTCTTATTTTCTAAAAATAGATGTTTTGCTAGAAGCATCCAGGGTAAAATGTGGCCTCCCACTCAGAAATCTAAGGTTTTGGTTGTTTTCTTCACTGGTCCAAAGCCCTAAAGAAATGAAGATTCTGCCCTCTGATATTCATGGATGTGGATGCAAACCCTCCCTAAGTCTTTCTTTGCCATTTGGTTTCATGCTTCAAGAAAAATGTTAAATTTTTTTTTTTTAACATTTTGGGAAAAAAATGTATTGGGTGTTGGGCAGGGGGGAGGGGGGAGGAGGGGATGGGTATATACATACATAATGAGTGCGATGCGCACCACCTGGGGGATGGACATGCTTGAAGGTCTGACTTGAGGGGTGAGGGGAAGCAAGGGCAATATATATACCTTAACAACATTTGTACCCCCATAATATGCTGAAATAAAAAAATTGTAAAGAAAAAGAAAAGAAAAATGTTAAGCCAGATGTCACAGTTAAAGGGAAGAAGAGAGGGAGGGAAGGAAGCAAAGAGGGAAGGGAGGAAGGAAGAGAAAAAGGAAAGCAGGGAGGTAGGGAGGGAGGAAGAAACCATATAAATCAAGACTCTTGTTTGTTTCTTTCTTTTATCCAATAATCATTTGTGTTGATTGGGCATCTTTCAAAAGTTATTTGTTTATAATGCTTTCATTCTAAAAAGGATTTAAAACAACCTTTAAAATTTTAGTGAATACAGTGTAAAAGAAAATAAATAAGAGAGGAAAATGGGGCAAAAGGGAAGCTTGAGTAGAAAAAATAAGCCATGAATGAGACTGGTATCAAAAATCTATACCATTAGGTCCTACTGGGAATGGGTCAGAAATTTTACTCTGAGCTTCCTAACAGCCAAAGCAAAGAAGGAAATATAATCAAATATGCAACTCATACATTTTAAAAAAAGGTAATTTATTTGGGGTGGGGTACTGAGCTAAGTAAGTTGGGGGAATAAAACAAAAGAGATAAAGGGTATTAGCCCTTTGACTCAGGAAGTCAGTATCACTATTTATGAAGACAAATAATAATAATATATAGCATCAACTGAACACTTCTCATGTGCCAAGAACTAACCTAACCAAGTAATTATGGCACAAGAACACCATGATCAAGTACAGCTACTTATATTTTTAAAGTAGAATTTGTGGTTTATAAGTGGCTTTCTTATTTGTCTTCTTAATTGTTCACTATAACCCTATGAGATACTGGTCAGATATTTTTCCAAGAGGAAAGTAAGATCACATTGCTAATAATTGTTGCACCTGGAATATAAATTCACGTTTTACACCACGTCATAATCTGGGGGCAAAACCATGGTGATGGAAATACGGATATTTGGCTCTGTGATCTATACCCAGTTTGTGTGAGGTCTCTACTTCAGGCCCGCCATTCACTGGCTGGGTAGTGTTGGGCAAGTCCTTTCTCTTCTCAGAGCTGCAGCGTCTACAACTGGAAAATGAGGAGGTTGATGACTTGTCTGGGAAGATTCATTCCAGCTGCGACAGCCTGTTGTCTCTGGGTTTCTGTGGCTCCAGGCGGTTTCCCAGACTACACTCCAGGGTGTTCCCAGTCATTTTCGCATTAGCAGTTGCTCTGTGGCTGTGTCCACGCCTCTGTGGATCCTTTAACTTTCATCATTGTCCCACGCCTGTGTGGATCATTTAACCTTCGTCATTGTCCCGGCCTGCTTGGGGCCGGGGCCTGCGGGCTGCGTCTTAAGGGCTGAGAGAGGCCAGAAGTCCCTTTGGGCCCGAGGTATCCCATAGGGTGTTTCCACGGTCCTAGCAGGACGTGTTTTGTGGATACTGATTGATGCTTTGTCTTCCGTGGATTTTTTTGATGGGGATTCAAAGTGGAAAGCACCTCAAGTTGGAACAAGACATTGTGAAGAACTCGTTGGTTGTGGTTTTTTTTGGGGGGGGTTCCTTTTTAAACCTCTTCTGAGCCCAAAGATCATATATATGTAGGCATGTTGGATTCTTTCGATCTAGCTGTGTCTCAGGAGAAGGGCTTCCCTGGGGAGGGGGTGTAAAACGCTGCGTGTTAGTTTCCTGTGCCCAAATAAATAAACCCTGCCCTAGGCTTTAGGCTCCAGGTTTGTTTCTGGCATCCCTTTGCCTAAAAGTTTCTGTATTGAATAAAAACAGAAATGTTTAGCAAATCCCAAGAAATTCCTTGTTTAATGGAAAAAAGAGATCCCTGGGCTTATATTTCAGAATGTGATTTCCATGTTCCCACTGCATTAAGGCAAGGTCGCCTCACCAAATCCCCAGATGTCTGGTATGCTTTTTGAAAAATGCCTGTATTTAGCCCCTAAAATACATTTCAAGTACCTATTGTGAACAGGATTCCTCTAAGCCCTGCAGGAGATAGAGTAGTCAAATGAGACTAACACCCCTCCTTAAAATTTAATTGTAAGAGTTGCATTCGAATCTGTAGATGTTTCGGGTTTTGCCTGCAGACGTGCTTTCTTCCCTGCACGCTGGTCTTTTTATACTCTGCAATATTGCACCTCTGTGTGGCCATCTGTCCTCCTCTATGAAGAGGGAAGATTCATCTGCTGGCGTTGGCCACTAACAGCTTATCTCATTAGCTAACCCGACATGCAGGAGCTGCCTTGGCAATATCTCTATTAATTACATTTTCTTTCTTCCAGCATCTTAGAAGAATGGGGTTTTTTCATTTGCTGCATGTCTCTGCCAATCCTATCCTGCTATCCCTCCTAAAATGTTTGTCTTTTATTATAAAAGTAATTTATGTTCATTGTTGAGAGAACCAGAGACAGAGATTACAGAGGGAAATTTAGAAATCTATAGTAAAGAAAATGAAATCTCATCACTACAAACTTATTGCTGTTCATATTTTAGATTTACAAAAGTATGTTTGTCTCTAGTTATTTACCCTGAAACTTGCCAATTATGTGAATTTCCAGTTGGGAGATAATAACTATATTGTGCAGTGAGCAATTTTCCTATATCATTAAACAGTCTTCAAAGCCTTAACTGTTAATAGCTGTATAACATTTACTTATGTGGGTGAAGCAGTTATCCCAACCATTTCCTTTGTGCTGGACTTACAGATCGTTTCCACTTTTTCACTTCAAACTCACCTCGAAGGCATCCTAGCCACTTCCAGAGTGTGTAGTTCGTGTCTGGCCCTGGCTGGCTCTGGGGAAAGGAATTAAAGACACTGGCTTGGCCCCGGGGGGAGGGTGGGGAGCGCTGGCACTGGGCGGGCGTCGCGCCTACTAATGTGGTACTTACATCAGGAGCCACCCAACTGGAGCAGGGCAGAGTCGCAAAGGGCTTGCTGAGCCATCAAATACTAGGTCAGGTTCCGCGTAATCTTATAGTGGTGTTTATTTTATTGTTCTCTAAATCGGAGAGGTAGTGTGAGGGGTGAGGAGAAAGCTCCCCAAGAGAAGCTGACTCTTGAGCTCCTTCTTGAAGGACAAAGGGACACAAAGGCGGGTGGCTGTTTGGGAGGGAGGGAGAGGTCGTCCAGGAAAGGCCAACACTGTCAAGAGAGGGAGCCGGCGGGGCTGAGTGTGTGCCAGGGCTTTGTTCTGGCCAGAGTTTCGGAAGCCCACGAGGGCACGGCAGGGGCCGTACCTGGAGAGGTCTGGAGGGGACGTTTCCTGAGAGGCCTTAGATGCCCCACCAAGGAGGGTAACTTCATCCCAAAGACTTGGGGAAGGTGCCAAGGTTACACATAGAGGCCTGAGCTCAGCAGACATGCGCTTCAGGACGTACTCTGTGGTGTCTGTAGTGGTGACAACAGATTTGGGGTTTTTGGAGAGAGCCAGTGGGCCCTGAGCCTCCTGGGCACAGGAATCGTGACTTTGCTTACCACTAACCCAGGGCCTCGCACAGTGCCTGACGCACAGTAGGTGCTCAGTGTTTATTAAATCTGGAAAAGGTTGTTACAAGAACCCAGGCAGGGAATGCTGAGGGTGGTGGCAGTGAGAACAGATGATAGGGATGCTGTGAGAAAGACATTTAAGAAGGGACATGGATGAGATTTATTGATTTTTAAAGCCAGGGACCCATCAAACTCTATTTTTTAGTGATGATCAAAAACTAGACTGTGGCTTTTGTAAAAGTATTTGACTTCAGGAACCCATTGGCCAATGGAATGTCTCTAGACCTTCGAAAACTTTAATCTCTGCTTTGTGAATTACATAGTTTGGTTCTATTCAATGGGTCCCTTTTTCCCCCAAATGCCACCTGTGAAATAAGTTAAACACCATACTGTTTTAATGTAAAAATATTTCCTCAAATCCACTGTATAAATTAATTACTCTTTAGGGAATAGGATAATCTAATTTCCCTTCTACAATGTGCTCCATTCATATGCTGTGCATTGCTGTAGGGGTAGGTTATGAATCAACTGTTTCTGAAGGATTATGAGCTATAATAAATGTCAATATGAGCTCTGATTGATTTCCTGCAGCCTCACTAGTTGTGACTTCATTTAGTAACTTAATACTAATTGTGTCGCTTTGATTACCTTTGATTTTCACTGTATCCCCAGCACCTACTGGAGTGCCTGGAACAGGCAAGGAGTCTAATAAATGTCTGTTGGATAAAGAAGGACTTTTAATCCTTTAAAATGCTCCTCAAAGGAATTTTAGAGAGGTCAGAGAGAATGCCTGCAGTTCAGATGGGCATTAACTAAAGAGGGGAAACCAGGATTTCAGTCCTTGAGAAAGTAACATAGAACCTCTCTAGCTCACTGCTACATCCTAGTGCCTTGGCACACAGTAGGCACTCAGTGAATATTTGCCAACTGACTCTGCTGTAGCGGTGGCTGATGGTGAGTCAAAGCTCTCAGTTCAATCCTGTGCCTCCGGCAGTAATGCCTCCCTTTGTGTATGCATTCATCATTTATTAAGCACCGATTATGTTAACATAAGAGCAAACATTATTGGTTCTCAAGTTTTGAACCTTGCAACAACCCTGGTAGATATTATTAATATTATCAACCCCTTTTGCAGATCAGCAAAACGAGGTTTGGACACACTAAGCTATTTATCCAAGGTCATGTAATCAAAGGGGGGAAGCTGGCTCTCTCATGTAGATCCTCGTGGTACCAAAGACTGGCTTCTGGATCTCCTTTCACCAACTAGGCAGAGATGGCTATGCAGTTGGGTGTCCAGATGTCAAAGGGACTGTCACACATGGGTTTGAATCTGAGGCTCCATGCTGTGTGACCCTGAGCAGTCCTTCATCTCTGTGAGCCTTCGTTTGTAGTGCTCAGGTTAGAGGTGATAAACTGAGGACACCAGAAGAAAGAGAGAGGAACAGCTGGCCCCAAGAGCTGTCAAGGAGAAAATGGCCTGAACATGATGGCTGATGCAATTGGAGGCAGGAAAGAGGGTCTTAAAGTGACAGCAAGTTATTTATTATAGTTGAGTCTTGCAGTCAGCTGGGGTAGTTCCACAGACCTGGGCCAACCGTGGCTGATCTTGGCCGGGCTCACTCATGCATTTGTGGTGGCCTGGGAGCTGGCTGATCTAGACAGCCGCACGCACGGGTCTGACAGTAGATGGCTATCCACCCTGGTGACAAGGGTGAATGGACCATGCATCTCATCCTCCACCAGGCTAGCCCAGGCTTGTTCACATGACACTCTTCCCAGATTTTAAGCAGGAGTGTATAAGACCTTCAAGAAGTGAGGAAATAGACTTGATCTCTTTATAGGAAGAACTGCAAAGTCACATTGCCCCAGGCAAAGACACAGAGAGGCATAAAAGAATAGTCGTTTTTGTAATCTACCATAGCAATTGCCTGAAACTAATGCAATCTAGTCCATTTCTCTGGATATCCTAGACTATTTTCTGACAAAGCTGGGCTGGCAAAAGCCGCACACCTGGACCATAGCATTGTAGTCATCTGTGGAATTACCTGGACTGATGGGGCTTGAGTGATGTACTGGCCCATACATAGAGGAAGTTATAGGCAACTGCACTACACAGCTCGCTGTCGTATTTACTAGCTGGTTTCTGAGGGCATTGTTCATTTTATTACACTATGGGAAAGATTACTCTCTTGTCTCAGTACTGGGCTTCTCTAAAACTTGGCTTTTTAAAAATCTTACGAAGTTTTGACTCATGAAACTAATGGATTTCTCTTTTCAAGTTGTCTGCTAGAAAGCTTAAAGCTGAATGTGTAATCCACTACTAACAAATACGAAGACCTTGTGACATGTATTTTGGTACTGATTTAACTTTTGGCTTCATATTATTATTCCTTTTAACAGATATCCTCCCTACTTCCTTTAAAGCTTATTTTGTTTTATTGCATTATATATTTTTGTAAGTTGCCTGAAATCCTGTTTGAATACAGAGGGTGATACATAAAATCACTAAAAAATATGAATGAGCACGAAGAATGCTTTCAAATACCCAGAATTATACTGAAAATCAGGAAATTTTGTTTGTTTGATTTTAATGAGTTATATTGGAAGTCTTACATTGAGCCAAAATTCATACCTGGAAACTATGTATTCTAGGAAGATTTTTATTAATATTTTTGAAAGCCATACCACTAGATGACGCTCCCTCGTTACCATGTCTAAAGTGATCTCCATGTGGACTCTCTCCAGAGGACTGTGGGAAATGTACAAATGGCCCCTCAAAGGCATAGAACATATGTCTCTTTTATATAGAGTTGGGTTTACAAATACTTGGCAATGGAATAAAAAAGTTGGCATAGTGTCACTGTATGTGGCTAGTCCCTGCCTGCAAGATGCTTACAGTTGAAGTAGCAGATTCCCAGGTCCTCCTCAATACAGTCCGCATTGGCCCTGAACAAAGTGTGAAAATGAAGACCATCTTAATGTCTTACATGAAGCTAAATGTATTCATTTTTATAATCTCTCTTTTACTCTGATATTATGTCCTATTTTTTATTTTTAGTTTTGTTGTTAAAATGTTTTTTCTTTTATGAGACAATAGTAAGAGATTGTAGATACTCTTTTTTAAAAAAGTTCTTACTTGAAAACAAAAAGTAGACAAATCCATAGAACTTTCAAAGTTCTTTTTGAAAGTGTCAGAAGTTTGGCCTACATAATGCCAAATTCTGCAATCCTATGGTTGAGTAAAAAAGAAATACTTAATAATAATCCTTCTGAATACATTTGTGTATATCAGGTTCTTAATAGAAAACATGACCTCATCATAGTCCAGCTCCTATTTAAACCCATGGTTTTTTAAAAAGGATACTTAGGAAAATAGTCTAAAAGGTATTCTCCTTCCCCTGCCCCACCTTTGACTGGGAATTCTGAATCTAAACTTTGAACAGCTTAGAACTCTTGGACCTCCTTAGCTTAGCACCTCCACACATCACTTTCTGTTGAGCTGCATTCTGCTACTATGTTCTTAGCTTTTATTAAGGTCAAAAGGTGAAACAACCAATTAAAAATCTACTTCTGCCTTTGTTTTATTTTAAAGCTGTTGTTAAGGACAATTTCCCTTTACATGGTAAACCTTAAAGTCCCATGTAAGGACATTTTAGAACCCTTTCTAACGTCCTTTGGATTTAACTTTTCTACTCCTCTCAGATAACAAGATAATTGAACATGTTGTGTTTTTTGCCTTGGCTGCCAGTGGCCTCAAGTTTAGATTTTACACTCAGCCAGAACAGCTTTGTTTACCCTTAAGATTGATACAATTTCTGTTTCCTGGTTTCTTCTTTCTATTTTTACCAAATTTAAAATGTCTTTTATTAGAAGCCCCCACAAAGCCTGTGTTGGAGTGACATGCAAATACTTTTAAAAATAAATAGGATTCTTTATATAATAAATAATATTTTTGGAAAGTACTGGATTATACAGTATAAACTGTAAATGTCTCCGGGGTATATGCCATGATTGTCCTAACAAAAACCTTTAGTACTTTAGTAAATATTTCTCTAATTAAAAATTATCTCACCTTGTGTCCTGGACTAGAACGTAACTCCTTTTATAGGAGGACACTTTGTTTTATATGTATATTTTTAAAGCCCTCATAGTTTCTCAGTCAGCGCCAGGAGGACATGACATGAGACATGTGCAGTGAGTACTTGGCGACTGACTAAGCCGCCGGTCTGTGTGTTCTGGGGCGCTGGGAATCCTGTCCCAGAGGAGGGGCGAGGAGCCGGCCGGAACACAGGCTGTTTCCCTCTCTGATCCTCGGCTTCTCCTGGGTTAAGCTGGTGGCTAAGGTCTGTAGCATTCTGGGACTTGACAGCTGTAAAGCAGGAGGAGGACGGGAGGCTGTAGAAGGTGGTGAGTGGCAGTTTTCAGATTCGTGGAGGTGGAAATGAATGCGCTGTTGGAGAGAAGCGCTGGAGGTGGAGCCGTGCTTTGTCCACTGTAAAGTGCAGACTGTGAAATCATGTCTTTTTGGTTTACAACCATTTAGCTGTACTAAAACTTTAACTTGATGCCCCTAATTCAGTTCTAAAGAGACGGTCTTGGCATTTATGAAAACTAGCTGGGACTGGTGCACCTTGGGGGCAGCTATGTGGCCTGCAGCGATCATCTGGGCAGTGGGAAGGTTGGCACCAACATCTGGCCGAGCACTCTTTTTTCAGATGATTCGAGGTTTACTGGTTTATAACAGGGTGATGCGCGTCGTGATATCAACTTGTTTGATAAGTCCTATCATTTGCATTCTGTGCATTGATTTCTTTTGACTTTTTTTTAAATTAAAGGTTAATTATATCAATATATGTATATATATTTTTTTATTATTTTTTTATTTTTTATTTTTTGAGATGGAGTCTCTCTCTGTTGCCCAGGCTAGAGTGCTGTAGCATCAGCCTAGTTCACAGCAACCTCAAACTCTTGGGTTCAAGTGATCCTCCTGCCTCAGCCTCCTGAGTAGCTGGGACTATAGGCACACGCCACCATGCCCGGCTAATTTTACTACTTTTAGTAGAGACAGGGTCTCGCTCTTGCTCAGGCTGGTCTTCTGAACTCAAGCGATCCTCCCACCTTGGCCTCCCAGAGTCCCAGGATTATAGGTATGCATGAGCCACTGTGCCCTGCCAAGGTTAAATTATATAAACTTTGAGAATTGTATACATGTTTTGGTTTTTGGTATACTCTTAAGTATATAGAGGGTAATAGCCTAAGAAGGGAAACCACCATTCAAGGACTAAATAATAAAGAGAAAACACTTGGTTAGGTTATATTGCAATACTAATATTTCGTAGTGAAGTAATTAAGACCATTTTAGTGGTATTTGGTGTTGTCTTTGCATACAGAAATTGGCTTTTGGGACTCTGGATTGCATTAACTTTTTAAAATGAAATTAGTGGTAATTATGTTTTCAGTTTAAGACAAATTGCCCTTATAAATTGGAGATGTGCTAAATTTAGGTAAGAGAGTATTATTAGTTTATTTCTTTTGTATTCTTGGTAAGATCTGGTTCTTCATAGGTGTACAGTAACTGCTGTTAACTTGCTTGAGGCCAGCTGGCATTTGAAAGAGCATTTCATAGGCCAGCATGGCCTTCTGAAAAGGGACGCCTCAACAAGTCCCCAGAAGAAGGAAAGCATAGGTGTAAAAAATAATAATTCAACAACTTGGATGCCTCCTCTCAGCCTTAATGTATACAGGTCAGAAGGTTCGTTATTTTGTAATCTCCTGTTTATTAATTTCTTAGAAAAGATTGCTGCTACTGTCTTGGAGCGTAATTCTGCTGTACTGTACGGTAAGTGCCTTCACCTGGTCCATGCCCCTCGAATTAAGTCCTTTACCTCTCCCCTCCTCAACCCTTGGGTTTTATTTCCCGTTCATAGCTTTTGAAGTATTGGAGCCACCACCATGGTTTGGAAGGTCAAACACCAGCAATGAGAGACCTATTTCACAAACACAGGAAACCTAGCTAGTGACTAAACTTGCCCAACTCTATGTATATTAGTTTTCTATTGCTGTATAACTAGTTATCATAAATTTATCGACTTAAAACCATGTGGCTAGGCACAGTGGCTCATGCCGGTAATCTTAGCACTCTGGAAGGCCCAGGCAGGAGGGTTGCTTTAGCTCAGGAGTTAGACACCAGACTGAACAAGAGCGAGACCCCGTCTCTACTAAAAATAGAAAAATTAGCCAGGCATGGTGGCGCATACCTGTAGTTCCAGCTACTCAGGAGGCTGAGGTAGGAGGATCGCTTGAGCCCAGGAATTTGAGGTTGCTGTGAGCTGCAATGACACCATTGCACTCTGCCTGGGACAACAGAGCAAGACTCTGTCTCTAAATAAATAAATAAATAAAATTTTTTAAAAACCATGTAAATGTTTAGGGGTAGGTTAATGCTCACAGTCAGATTTGTATTTGTCAGATGTCATTCACCTAACATTTTTGAGCAACTGTAGTGTGCAAGTCACAATGTGACTTATTGGACATATAAAAAAGAATACAAGAGTAAAATATACTGTCCTCAAGAAATTTGTGCTTTCCATGAGACATTTTTAAAAAAAGAGTACATGTAATCTATACAAACAGGTAGTAAGAAGTGTAGGTACTGTGCTCGGTAGTTCTGAGGCGGGAAGATTACTCAGGGAAATGGGTACCGTGACCTGCAGCTGGATGTGAAAAGCTAGTGGGATGTGGAGAGATGGACTCTTTAACTAGACTGCAAAGGGAGAATGACATTGGAAAAGAAGTTAAGTCCTCAAATGGCAGACTATAAGCCAGGCAGTTTAACCCGAGAGTCTAAGTTGGTTTTTTGGGGTTTTTTCCCCAGATTTATTGAGGTATTCATTGACAAATAATAATCGTAGGTATTTAAGGTGTATAATGTGACATTTTGATATATGAGCTAAATGATTACCACAACCAAACTAATATATCCATCACCTCACATAGTTATCTTTGTGTATGTGTGTGTATGTGTGTGTATGTATATGTGTGTATGTGTGTGTATGTATGTGTGTGGTGTGTGTATATGTGTATATGTGTGTGTGTGTGTGTGTGTGTGTGGTAAGAACACTCAAGATCTACTCTCTTAGCAAATGTCAAGTACATAATACCAATATCATTGTCTATAGTAACCGTATTGTACATTATATCTCCCAAACTTATTTATCTTGCATAACTGAAACTTTGTACTCTTTGAGTAACATATCTATTACCCTCCACAGCCCTGATAACCACCATTTTACTCTCTGCTTCTGTGAGTTCAACTTTTTTAATTCCACATGTAAGTCAGAGTGTACAGTATTTGTTTTGTGTATCTGATTTATTTCACTTCGCATAATGTCCTCCAGGTTCATGTTGTTGCAAATGACAGGATTTCCTTCTTTTTAAGGCTATATAAATATATATATATAATGGAATATTATTCTATATTATTAGATATGTTGTAATATTATATATGCACACACCCCTCACAGTCTCTTTATCCATTCACCCGTCTATGGACACTTATGTTTCCATATCTTGACTATTGTGAATAATGCTGCAGTGACCGTGGGAGTATAGATAACTCTTTAAATTAATAATTTCATTTCCTTTGGATATATACTCAGAAGAAGGATTGCTGGATGGGTCACATGGTCATTCTATTTTTAATACTTTGAAGAATCTCCATACTATTTTCCTTAGTAACTACCAATTTACATTTCCATCAACAATGTACAAAGCATTTCTTTCCTCCACATCCTCACCAACACTTTCTTTTTTGTCTTTTGATAATAGTCATTCTAACAGATGTGAGGTGATACCTCATTCTGGTTTTGATTTGCATTTCCCTGACAATTAGTGATATTGATCACCCTTTTCCATGCCTTTAAGCCATTTGTATGTCTTCTTTTGAAAAATGTCTACTCATGTCCTTTGCCTATTTTTAAGTCAGATTATTTGATTTTTTTGCTATTAAGTTGTTTGAGTTTCTTAGATATATTGAATATTAACCTCTTATCAGATCTATGTTTTACAAATATTTGCTCCCATTCCATATGTTGCCATTCCATTTTGTTGATTGTCTCCTTTGCTGTGCAGAAGATTTTTAGTTTGATGCAATCCCACTTGTCTATTTTTGCTGTCATTGCCTATACTTTTGAGGTCATATCCAAAAAAATCATTGTCCAGAGAGACCAATGTCATAAAGCTTTTCCCCTATGCTTTCTTCTAATAGCTTTACAGGTTCAGGTGTTATATTTCAGTCTTTAATCCACTTTAAGTTGATTTGTATATGGAGATAAGAATTCAATTCCATTTTTCTACATATGGATATCCAGTTTTCCAGCATCATTTATTGAGAGACTGTTCTTTCTCCATTGTGTGTTCTTGGCACCCTTGTTGAAGATCAATTGACTGATGCATGATCTCTCTCTGATCCATTGTTCTATATGTCTGTTTTTTATGCCAGTACTATACTGTTTTGATTACTGTAGCATTATAACATATTTTGAAATCAAGAAGTTTGTTCTTCTTCCTCAAGATTGCTTTGGCTATTCAGGGTCTCTTTTGGTTTCATTTGAATTTTGGTTTCATTTGAATTTTATGATTTTTTTTTCCATTTCTGTGAAAAATGCCATTGGAATTTTGATAGGGATTTCATTATATCTGTAGATCACTTTTGGTAGTATGGACATTTTACCAATATTAATTCTTCTAATCCATGAAGATGGAGTATCTTTCTATTTATTTGTCTTCTTCAGTTTCTTTTTGAAAACTATGTTTTATAGTTTTCAGTGTATAGATCTTTCACCTCCTTGGTTAAATTTATTCTTAAATATTTTATTCTTTTTGATGCTCTTGTAAATGGGATTGTTTTCTTCATTTCCTTTTTGGATCGTTTGTTGTTAATGTATAGAAACACAACTAGTTTTTGTATACTGATTCCTACAACTTTACTATATTCATTTATTAGTGCTAACAAGTTTTTCATGAAGTTATGATTTTGTGGAGTTATTACAATTTTCTAATATAAGATCATGTCATCTGCAAACAGAGACAATTTGATTTATTCCTTTTCAATTTGGATGCCTTTTATTTCTTTTTCTTGCCTACTTTCTCTGCCTAGGACTTCAGCATTGTGTTCAATAGAAGTGGCAGGAGTGGGCATTCTTGTCTTGTTCCTGATCTTAGAAAAAAAATCTTTCAACTTTTCACTGTTATACTTAACTGTGGGCTTGTTATCTATGGCCTTTATTATGTTGCAGTACATTCCTTCTATACCTGATTTGTTAGAGTTTTTATCATGAAAGGATGTTGAATTTTGTCAGATGCCTTTTCTCCATCTATTGAGAGGATTATATAATTTTTGTCCTTTATTCTGTTAATATGGTGTATTGCAGGTATTCACTTGATAGGTTGAAGCATTCTTGCATCCCAGGGATAAGTCCCACTTGATCATAATATATGAACCTTTCAATGTGCTGTTGAATTCAGTTTGCTGGTATTTTGTTGAGGTTAATTACATCTGTGTCTATCAGGAATATTTGTCTATAATTTTCTTTTTTGTAATGTCCTTGCCTGGCTTTGGTATCAGGTAATGCAGGCCTTATAAAATGAATTTGGAAGTGCTCCTTCCTCTTCAAATTTTTGTAAGGATCTGGGAAAAAAATTGGCATTAATCCTTCTGTAAAGGTTTGGTAGAATTCTCCAGTGAAGCCATCAGATCCTGGGCTTTCTTTTTGGGGAGATTTTTAATTACTGATTGTATATCTTTACTCACCATTGGTCAGTTCAGATTTTCTATTTCTTTATGATTTAATGTTAGTAGGTTGTATGTTTCTAATAATTTATCCTGAGTTGTTCAACTTGTTGGCATGTAATTGTTCATAGTCGTCTCTTATGATCCTTTTTATTTATATTTATATTTATTTATATTTATGTTTATTTATTTATATTGTGGTACCAGTTGTAATGTCTTCTCTTTCAATTCTCATTTTGTTTGGGTCTTCTTTCTTTTTCAGTCTAGCTAAAGGTTTGTCCATTTTGTTTATCTTTTCAAAAGCCCAACTCTTATTTTTATGATCTTTTGTATTGTTTTTCTAGTCTTTATTCTTTATTTCATTTACTTCTGCTCTAATGTTTATTATTTTCTCTTCTGCTAATTTTAGGCTTAGTTTGTTCTTCTTTACCTAGTTCCTTAAGGAACTAAAGTTCCTTAAGTTCCTAAAGTTAAGATGTTTATTTGAGATCTTTCTTTTTTCTTAATGTAGATATTTATCACTATAAACATCCCTCTAGAATTGCTTTTGCTGCATCCTGTAAGTATTTTGTGTTTCCATTTTTGTTTGTCTCTATAATTTTTTGTTTTTCCTTTTGATTTCTTCTTTGACCCATTGGTTGCTCAAGACTGTGTTTAGAGGCATGCTGTTTAATTTCCACATATTTGTGAATGTTTAAATTTTCCATTTGATATTAATTTCTAGTTTTATACCATTTTTGTCAGAAGAGATACTTAATATGATTTCACTCTTCTTAAATTTGTTAAGACTTTTATTTTGTGGCTAAACATATGTTCTATCCTGGAGAATGTTCTGTGTGTACTTGCGAAGAATATGTATTCTACTGCTATTGGATAGAATGTTCTGTATATCTGCTAGGTCCATTTGGTCTATAGTGTTCAAATCTACTGTTCCATTATTGATTTTCTGTCTGTGGATGATCTATCCACTGTTGAATATATTGGGGTATTGAAGTCCCCTACTGTTAGTGTAATGCTGTTTATTTTTCCCTTCAGTTCTGTCAATGTTTGCTTTTTATTTTAGAGTTCCAGTGTGGGTGCATATATATTCATAATTATATTCTCCTGATGAGTTGATCCCTTTATCATTACGTAATGATTTTCTTGTCTCTTGTGACTGTTTCTGACTTAAAGATTATTTTGTCTAGTATAAATGTAGCCACCCCTTCTCCCTTTTCGTTATTATTTACATGGAATATCTTTTTTCATCTTTTTCTCTTTCAGCCTATGTGTATCCTTAAAGCTAAAGTGAGTCTTCTGTAGGCAGCATATAGTTGATCTTGGTGTTTTATCCATTCAGTTTCAATGTCTTTTGATTGGAAAATAATTCATTTACACTTGAAGTAATTATTAATAAGTAAGAACTTTATATTGTTCTGTTAATTGCTTTCTACATGTTTTGTAATTGCTTTGTTCCTTTCTTCCTCTCTTGATGTTTTCCTTTGTGATTTGATGATTTTTGGTAGTGGTATCCTTCGATTTCTTTCTCTTTATATTTTATCTATCTATTACAGTTTTTATCTTTGTGATTTCTGTGAGGCTAACATAAAACATCTTATAGTTGTTTCTTTTAAGCTGATAATAACTTAACTTTGATTAAATACATTTTTACTTCTGTCCCCCAAATTTTATGTTATTGATGTCACAATTTACAACTTATGTATTGTGTCTCTCTTAACAAATTATTGTAGCTATTAATATAATTATTTTTAATATTTTATCTTTTAATTTGTGTACTAGAATTAAAAGTAATTTATATGTCACTGTTACTGTATTAGAGTGTTCTGAATTTAACTATATACTTACCATTATCAGTGAGTTTTATACTTTATGTTTTCATATTGCTAGTTAGTGTCCTTTTGTTTCAAAAGAACTCCCTTTGGAATTTCTTATAAGGCAGATCTAATGATATTGAACTTTTGTTATTCTGGAAAAATCTTTATTTCCCCTTAATGTCCTAAGGACAGCTTTTCCAGGCATACTATTCTTGGTTGGCAGGGTTTTTTTTCTTGCAGTAGTTTGAATATAGCTTCTCACTCTCTCCTGGCCTGCAAAGTTTCTGCTAAGAAATCCACTTATAGTCTTTAGGGAGTTTCACTTGTATGTGAAAAGTCACTTTTCTCTTGTACATTCAAAGTTTTCTGTCTTTGACCTTTGACAATTTGATGATAATATGTTGCAGTGAAGACTTCTTTAAGTTCAGCCTATTTGGAGTTCTTTGGGTATCATGGATCTAGATTCTGTCATTATATCCCTAGATAAGCTTTCTACCTCTTTCCCTTTCTCTGTTCCTTCTACAACTCTAATAACTCATATATTGAATTTTATATACTTCATGGTGTCCCATAAGTCTCATAGGCTTTCTTTACTCTTCATTCTTTTTTCTTTTTCTTCCTCTAATGAAGTGAATTTCAAATGACTTGTCTCTGAGTTCAGTAATTCCTTCTTCTGTATAATTAAGTCTGCTATTAAAGCTCTCTATTGAATTTTTCAATTCAGTCATTATATTCTTCAGTTCTAGGATTTCTGTTTGATTCTTTTTTATGGTTTCTATATCTTTATTAAATTCCTAATTTGTTTTGTGTATTTTTCTTTCTTTATTTAGTTATCTATTTCTTTATTGCTCATTGAGCTTCTTTAAGATGATTATTTTGAACTCCTTGTCAAGCATCTCATTAATCTCTATTTCTTTCGGGTTGGTTACTAGTGTTTTATTAGTTTATTTTGATGGTTTGCCTGATTCTTCATAATCCATGTAGCCTTACATTTGAAGGAGTAAAGACCTCTTCCAGTCTTTACACACTGGTTTTAGAAGGTAAAGAATTTTTTCTGGGTGATGGAACTACCTCTGGGATCACAGTCAAGTGGGGCTGGAGGCAGGTTTCATGGCTCCTTCCAGATTCACAGTCAGATTCACAGTTGTCAGGCCTGTTACCAGGGATGTAGACAAGTGTGTCTTCTACTAGGTCCCTAAGCATGTTCCTGCCAGGTCCCTGGGCAAACAAGATTACTTATGGACCACAGTTAAGCAGGGCTGCAGCCAAGTCATGAGATTTCTTCAGGGACCACAGTTGGGACCAAGGTCAGCAAGTGTGTTACTGAGAATCACCTATAGGCATGGCTCCTCCTAGGTACTTTGGGTGGATCTCTGGGTGGTCAGGACTATCTCAAAACCTTGGTAGAGAAGAGCTGGAGCCAAGTCACACCGCTGCTTCAGGGATAGCAGTCAAGTTCAACGTTGATGGCCCTGATACTTGGGGCACAGATGGATGTAGCTCCCCCTGGGTCCCTTGGTGGAAGGGGCTAGTGGCAGGAATGCAGACCAGCAGGCCTGGAGCTGAATCTACAGGGGGACAGTGCTGCTTCTAGTCCATAACTGGGACCACAATTGGAGGTCCTGCCAGCTGTGCATGGGACTGCCTTCTCAAAGCAGCCTTCCTTGGTCTTGGACCCTACAGGAGCGTTGCAATATTCTGCCTGAATCCCAGAGTTCCTACAAAGGCACTTTTGTCTGTGGATGTCTGCCAAATACTTTTCCCATGTGGAGGGACATGGGCTGGGGACTTCCTAGTCTACCATCTTGCTGATGTCACATCCCTCAACATAAATGTGTTATATCATAGTTTCTGTAGATCAGAGTCTGGGCACAGCATGGCTAGGTACTCTGCTCAGGGTCCCACTGGGTTGAAAGCAAGATGTTTATTACGACTACCATCCTTATCTGGAGCTTGGGGTCTTCTTCCAAACTCAGTAGTTGTTGGCAGAATTCATTTCCTTGCAGCTGGAGGATTGAGGTAATCATGTCCTTGTTGACTGTCATCTGAGGGTGCTCTCAGAGTATAAAGGCCAGCCCCATTCCTTGCCACTTCATCTTTAAGTCAGAAACAGCATGACAAATCCTTCTCATGCTTCAAACCTGTGACCAGACAGAGAAAACTCTCTGCTTTTAAAAGGCTCATGTGATTAGGTCAGGCCACCCACATAATCTATCTGAAGGTCATCTGTCCCATTTAACCTAACATAATCATGGGATTGAAATCAAACACATTCACAATCCTGGGATTATTCATGGCATGCACAACAGCAGGGGCAGGAAATCTGGAGATCACCTTGAAATTCTGTCTCCCACACTATGCTAAGTTTCCCTCATGCTGCTGTTTCCATCCACTAAAGGAAGCTGCTTGTCAGAACCAACAAGCATCATGCCTACTATGTGCTAGGCCCTAAGGAGGATGTAAAATGCACGTAGGAATAAGCCCTTCTCTGCCCATTACAGTTTTCAAAGCACTTGTACAGCTGTGATCTCATTTTCTTATTTAAAAAACAATTTTACCACATTTTAATTTTATATGCCAGGAAAATGGAGTGCAGAGAGTTTAAAATATTAACCTGAGGTAACAAATCCAGTGGCTTGATTCTGGGACTTTTGACTCAAGAATGAGACCCTCTAAGACCAAGACACTCACTGTGACGTATCTCCACCATCAAGAATCTTGTCACTTGGAAAAGTGAGGCATGGTTGAAGATTAGGAAGAAATATCATAGTGGTGCTTTTAAAAGCAGCTTAAGCTCAGGAACAATATGGGGCTGGGCTAGGTTGGAATGCATGTTAGGGAGATGGGTATCAGGTATGCAAAGGGGGAGAAAAAGAGTGTTACAGTCAGAAGGCACAGTTTTGGCAAATGCAGGAAAAAGCTACGTGTGTTGTGGGGGCAGGAGGGAAACCTGTCAAAGGGTTAATTGATGAGTGTTGGCAGTTTGTCCTGGAAGGTGGCTGAGTAACGGAGAGCCTTGTGAGGAAGACCCAGGAATTTGCTGTAGGGTGTTAGACACAAGGGACCTGTCTGTGCTGTTTTAGCTGGAGAGTGATTTAAACTAGCAGTGTTGTAATGGGGAGTTGGAGATTCAGAAAGCCTTCCATCCATTAGCAATTTCATGTCTAAGTATACGCCCTAGGCCCATTAATGTTTGTGAAGTAAATTTAGTGGATTTTGACTAGTATTTAAAATATAGAATAAACTGGAATGGACTATATTAAAGGACATAGGATGCAATAAGAGTGACAAGTCTTATTTCTTAAAACAGCTCCAATTTGTGTGTATGTGCATGCATACATATTTTGTATTTTATGTAATACCCTGTGATATGAAATATATTTCTCACTGTGGGTTACAGTCAAAAAAGTTAGAAAAATACTGTGTAGAGAAACCCTTGCACATGTGTACACCAAGACAATGACAGTAATGTTGCTGGCAGCAATGTTTATAATCACCAATAATTGGAAACACCTTCAATCTCCATCCTCGGGAGAATAGATAATAAGTTGTGGATTATGCATGTAATGAAGTACAGAGTAACACTTAAGAAAAACAAAACTAGAGCCACATGTATTATCATGGACAAAATAAAATCAAAGATGAAAGAAAAAAGATGGTTTCTGAATTATGAATGTATTATTAAATCACTTAAACTTTTAAACATGTAAAACAGTACTATACATCATCTATATATGTGTACATATCAGTAGGAATATAAATGTGCTTGAAAATGATAAATGCCAAATTAAGGATTGTGGTTATGGCTGGTGAAGGAGAGGGAGGAATTGGGGAGAAGGATTTTTAGCCATATCTGTTGGATTAAAATTAATCTGGGTGATGGGAACACAAATGTTTGTGGTATCATTCCCAATCTTTGTCTGTAGACTTGAAATATTCCATAGTACATTTGTTTAGAGCAGCATTTCAGGATAATTCATGGACCAGTGCCAGGCTGAGACTGATTTGGAGGTTTGCAAGGGTAGCTCTAAAGCCACGTAGACCTAGACTAGGGTGATGATAAGACTAGGCCATTCGTATACAATATTAGGCATAACAGTGATAATGATGTCTTGCATTTTGGAAGGGCTTTTCAAAATAGGAAAGCACTTCTGCAGACATCCTCTCATCTTATTGTCACAAAATAGGCAGGGCAGTTGTTTATTATTATTAACCTCAAAAAGCCAAAATTTGGAGAAATTCGGTGACTTGCCTAAGGTAAGACATTGGTGCGTAGTGGATCTGGGAACCAAATCCAGCCAGCCAGGGCTTTTCCAAGTCTTTCAAGGCTGGCGTGTTGGGCCTACCTTTGGCCCAAGTGTCAGTCTTTACATATCTATCTGTTTTTTATGTGTGCATATCCCAAACACAGGACCACATGACAAGATTTTAATCATTCAGAGGTCTTCAGCCCTCACAAAGCAGGAACACTGTTGTAGCCCCTCCTCTTAGCTCGCTCCCATCTCCAAGGTTGTAGGAGTAGGTCACCGTCACCTGGGCTTCCCCACTGGGCATGCGGCATGTTCTATGGGTGACAGATGACAGTGAAAAGGCAAACACCTGGTGAATTCATTCTGGCAGAGCTCCAGGGGATGTCAAAGGGCAGCTGCTGGGAGTATGAGGCCCAGTGCAACCTTCTGCAAGAATGTTTACAACGAGCCCATTTGTGGGGAGTGATGTTTAGACTGGGGCCAGATGTTTTTCTTAGCAAAAAATGCAACAAACCCAGACATCTTCCGTATCCCAAAAACTAACAAACAAAAAAGTGACTGTGTAATAAGAAGAAGGCAAACGAATGTGAATGGTATTGTTCAGAAGTGGTTTTGCTGTAGAAATAATGGGAAGAAAAGACAAAAAGAAATGTTTTGGGGCCTCATGAGTGACAGGCACCACGTCATGTTTTTATGGACATTATCTCTTATAATTTTCCCAACAACCTTTCTAGGCAGGTGTGAATATCCCTGATTTTACAGATGAGGAAAAGAGAGCTAAGAAGTTAGTGTGTCTGCCCGAGGTCACTGGTCATATAGCATGTGATACAGCCAGGATGTGAACTAGAGTTTTGCTCCATGGTTTGCAATGTTTCCTCTACATCACACAGCAATAAAATTGAAAGAGAAAAGAACACGCATTTATAAGCCAACATGTGGTTACCATGGGAAGAAGCAGATTTTGGAATACTGGGGAGGAAATATAGATCTTTTGGCAGGGAAACCATGTGAGGTTCTTGAGCAGATGACTGAAGTGAATGCTCTGTTCCCGCATGTTCCGACCAGCAGCGAAGAGTGCAACGGGCGGAAGCTGCAGAGAGATGGAGGCTGCAGGCAGCCCCTGTGGCACCTCCCGGCCCTAGGACTTGCCTGAGCGTGTGCACAGCCATGTGGCCCTGCTGACCCAGGAGTTGAGCCATTGCCCCTCCGTAAAGGTGTTGGGAGAAACTGTTTGCCTCACACAATAAGTTGAAAATCAGAACACATTTTCCCACAGAAACCACGTCCTCCTTGGTAGTTGGATTCTGGTCTGCAGCTCAATGACAGAATCCACTGTGGGCTGGATTTGCTTTTATGGGCAGGTCTGGGAACCCAATCACCATGTGCAGAATGCATTCTGCAGGGAAATCTGTTCATAGTTCAGCTTTCAAATAAACCTTTGGAACTAGCTTGCCTATAGGCTGAGGTGGCCTACATTAGAAGAGTACTGAGCACTGAGGTGCGGCAGGTCCAGAGGCTCAGTGCTGACTGAGAGAGGGGACCAAGAGTGACATCTGCAAACAGCCACACATTCCATGCACTGAGCTGAGTGTCCTGCATACCCACTCTCATCATGTCCAACTTATGAATAGTTCTATGAGTTCAGTAGGCACATCCTCATTTTAGTGCATAGGAATTGGAATCTTGCGGGGGGGGGGGGGGGTCATTAACTTTTCCAAAAATATGCAACTAGGGAAAACAGAGGTTTGAAGTTCTTTCCAGAACCAAATGGAAATCAAATGGAGAAATGAGCAGAGATTTTTCTTCCTGTCCCCAGCCTTATCTTTTAGCATCATTGTCATAAAAAGAGCCTTTAAGAAACCCTCATGGGTGGCCTTTCACAATCACACTAACTGGCTGGAAACAGTATGACAAGGCAGGATGGTAATGCCCCTCTACCTGCTCCTGCCTTTCTCTGTGCCCCTGTCTTAGCTCCCTTTTCTCCTCTGTGTTTGGATGCAAATTCTCACTACCCAAATCACTGACTGTTTAAAATCATCAAGAGGCCAGGTGCAGTGACTCACACCTATAATGCCAGCTTTTGGCACTTTGGGCAGCCGAAGGGGGAGGATCACTTGAGCCCAAGAGTTTGAGGTTGCAGTGAGCTATGATGAAGCCGCCATACTCTAGCCTGGGCAGCAGAGTGAAATTCCATCTCAAAAAAAAAAATCAGCAAGTGAGCAGCCAGTGGGAAAGAGGGAATAGGGAGGAGGGGAATGATGTTCCAGAGCAGGGTGGTGAGAGGGGACAGGTGGACATGGACTCCACCGTGGTGCTGAGAGCAGTGCAGCATGGAGTCACCTTTGCCAGCCAGATGGCTGTCCCTGCCCCTTCTGCCCACAGCCCAGGGACCTACTAGACTGCTGATACTGTTTGCCCCAGGCTGTTCCAAAGCCTGCATGGATCTCTTTATAGCTGCGATTTCCGTCCCTCTGTGAACCAGCCTCTGCCCCAGCCCAGGCATATTAAGCCTGACACAGGGGCGACCAGGTGATCCAGCCTTCCCCAGGCCGAGAGGATCCCAGCACTGCTCAGGTGGAGACCTCAGGCTCCTCTCTGGGGTCTTAACAGCCTCCCTGGCGGTGGCAGCAGACACATCAAGCTCTGTTCCAGGTCGCTCGCGCTCAGGCCTCCCTTTATCCACCAAGCACCAATCCACTTCCTCCCATAGGCCAGGCTTGTGCGGTGTGCATGGAGGAAAATAGGTATCGTCTTGGTCTGGAGGAATTCGTATTTGAGGGGGGGGGGGGAAACAACATGTATTTTATGCCTGAGGGATGTACAAAGGGCTTGGGAGCAGAAATAAGTGAGCACCCAGGTCTCCCTTGTGGGCGAGGGAATTGGGGAAACCTCTGCAGCGGCGACGTCCGCGCTGGGTATGGCCGGGGAGGCAGCGTTCCCAGCCGAGCAGAGGATTGGGCCGTCCCAGTGGTGGGAACAGAGTGGTGGTGTGGGTGAGCGTGAGAAGTCTGGCGTAGAGGACTAAAGGTGATATTCTTACTAAACTAAAGGAACTAAACTAATCGGGTCAGATTAGGATTGGAAGCTGCGTGGTGGTGCTTCTGTGTAGGTAATGCGTGGTGCTGGAAAGGCACTGCAGATGGAAAGGCCTAGAAGCCAGACACTGTGAGTCCTACAGATTTGTTTTAACAAGCAGTGTAATTAGAGCTTTGGGAGTTCGAAGGGCCTAAAATTGCATGTGTGTGTATGCAACAGGAAACAGATGGCATTCTTTCCCAGTTATTGTATTTCCAAAGAGTCCTGTCAATAATTAACTGCAAATGTACTTTGGTGGAGAGCATTCTCTCTTGAGTTATTAGAGCAGAAGACTCCCCCAACTCCACCGCCCCAAGATCTGCTAGTTCAGTGCCCTCCTCTTAGAGATAGATTAGGTCCTGTTGTACCCATTCTACAGATGAAGAAACCAAGACCCAAAGAAGCTAAGAAACTTGCCAGAGCTCTGCATAAGTGATGGAGCAGGATTTGAGTCTGTGTTTGCATAACTATGCCCATTGGTTTGACTGAGACATGGCGCAGCTTTGTATTGGTGACCAGTTCAGCATCTCCTAGCCTTTAAAGTCAGGACTTGAATCCTCTGTCCAACCTCATCACCACATTTTTCCCCCAGCAAAAGTTTGTGTTTGCTTTGTGCTTTCTAAATCACAACCTTGAAGTATCCCTTGTTTGCATTTTTGTTTCTGATGAGTGTGTCTTCCACCCGTTATTAAAAACACGTCTTTAGAGGATTCGCTGTGTCTGCGGTGATGAGTGAAACATTGAGGCGACTTCTGTCTTGCTGACTGGTCTGAGGGGAGAGCTGCCTTCCACAAATGACACGCTGTGTACCACCCTCTGCAGGTTGGTGCACAGTCAACTCATGACATCGTTGTGGTTTTTTCTCTCTCTCTCTTTTCCAAGTACAAACACCAAGATAATTATCCAAAGGCTCTTTTTTTTTTCCTACTAAAATCTTCCCCCGCATTCCAGAGTGGCCATCTGTTTCTCTAGCGCAGTAAGTGCATCAAGGGTCCCTCTTCTAGAAGGTGCTATGAAAGCTCATTGCTAAGAGTTTTCTATTTTGTATCTGTGAGTTGCCATTCAGATTGTCCATCGTACCAACCTAGGACTGGCTCAGTGGGGACACACTGTGATACTTAGTTCTATCTAGTTACTGCAGATTGAGTCACTTGTGGGGGCTCTGTGAATTCTAAAGTGTCCAGGTGTTGAAAAGACCCAGGTTGATCCTTGCCTGGGCAAAGCTTTTCAGGCTCCATTGGCCAGACTGTTCATGATGGGAGTGGTTTCTGCTTATCTCCTCATCTGAGTGCTGGGGACAGAACCCTGAAGACTTCCTGGCTAGGGAAGGGTGCTCTGTTTTGGGTAAGCAGGGACAGAGGGAAGTGGAAGAGTGGCCTTGGTTTGTTGAGCCCTGGGGTGACCTGGCCCTTCTGGCTCCGAGTGCTGTTGTTTGAGAGCTGCAGCCAGAGAGGGAGGGGCAGGCAGCCAAGGGACACTGAAGCCACGGCGTTAGGGAGCAGGGTGGGGTGAGGCAGAGAGGAACTATTACTAAACCAAAATATTTAACTAGATTTCACTTTTTTCTTTCAGTCCACATTCTTTGCTTGAAAGTTTAGCTTTGAAGTTGTTTCTTTTCTTATTGTTCTAAATAATATTGTTCTTTCTATCTTGTTTTGGGGTAAAAACCATAGACTATTTAGATTATTTCTAAATTACAGCATTACATTTCTCGAATTCCTGGGTGTGCTCTCCGTCATAGCCTTCCTTGGTGCTACCCAGAATCTCCTGTCTCAAGTAAGAACAGCCTGGCTAAAATTTATGGTTTGAATCTTTAGCAATTGATAAGTATTTTGCAAATTTTTAGAGAGCTGCTAAGTAGATTTTATATATACATACATGTACACACACACGTGTATATATATATATATTATAAAATACATATTTTGTTATAAATAGTATACATGCAGCTCTTCTCAACTTCTTTACAGAGTATTTGTGCCAGCTCTTTCTATAGACAACACACACTGTGACAGGCATAACAACAGAAGTCATTAAAAGGATAGTAAGATTCCTAAAGAAAAAGCTTTTACCAAGCAACCTGTATACAAAGAAAGCATCTTTTACATTTCACTTGGAACAACAAGATGAGAAGATCCCTGGTGGAACCAACTTGCTGCAATGACTTAGTTTCCCCTGCATCTTCCCTGCTGCCACCAAGTAATTGGATGACACTACAGGTTTGTACCAAGCTCAACGCCCAGTGAGAGAAGGTCTCTTCCCCCATGGCCTCCTCAGGTCAGAAAGCGGATAGCTCCTTGTCCCCAGGCGTGGCTTCCAAGCCCCCAGCACTGTTCGACGGATCTCATCAGGGGACACTGTGTCCAGCCCCAAAGGACGTGAGTTCAGGCACCCCCTTGAATTGCTTTTCTTTCTCCCTCAGACGTTTAGTGAGTGCCGCAGTGGGCCCGAGCCTGCGTGGGCCCCAGGCTCACCCAGATGAGAACACCAGGAGCACCTCCCAGGAGCTCCCAGCCTCCCAGGGAGCGAGGGGTGTTCACAAGGCAGGCTGAGGCCAAGCGAGCGAGGAGGACCAGCCGAGACTGGAGGAAGGGCTGTGTTGGAGGGCAGAGACATGAGGGTTAGGAAGGGCTTCACGGAGCTGGGTTTTTTAGATTAGACTTTGAAGGATTGCTAAGAATTGGTCAGGAAGAAAAGCGAGAAGGGCCTTCCGGGAAAAGGGAGCAAGAGCCAGAACCAAGGCAGAAGGATCCAACCCATCATGAAGTTTGAAATGGCATCCAGGACACACCCCCAGAGCAGGAGTCTGACCTTCTGTCTGTAGGCGTTGGTGAGTGCTGAGACGAGGAAGGCCAGGAGTGTGCATGATACTGAGTACGAATGCATGAGCGGATCCATGGTAAAGGCCAGGACTTGACTGAAGGAGGAGCCAGTCGTACACTTCCGTGACTCCATTTCCCCATTGCCTGCTACTCTCCCCTCGCCTCGCCTCCCTTGTGCTTTGTGCTAGAGTCTTCCACTTACGGCCAGGGACTCAGGGGTGTTAGCAGTCATTAAATGACTCTTTTGAGGCAGGACCAACAGGAGAACCTCACCATGTGTTCTGCAGAGCACCATGCCATGCAGTGTAGACGTCCCTGTAATCCGTGTCTTTGCTCCTTGAGTGGCTGATATTCTTCAGGATGGCAGATGTGTCCAGCTAATGCCCAAAACATATTTCCATAATTAAGCTCTCAAGTGGGAGATGAATCTCTTTCATAAATTCTTAATTTAGTACACATTGAACAATAGATCTGTTCTATTGAAAGCTACTTTTCACTCTTTTCTTTTTTTTTTTTTGAGACCAAGTCTCACTGTGTTGCCCAGGCTAGTGTGCCGTGGTGTCAGCCTAGCTCACAGCAACCTCAAACTCCTGGGCTCAAGCAATCCTGCTGCCTCAGCCTCCTGAGTAGCTGGGACTACAGGCATGTGCCACCATGCCCGGCTAATTTTTTCTATATATATATTTAGTTTGTCAATTAATTTCCTTCTATTTTTAGAAGAAACAGGGTCTCACTCTTGCTCAGGCTGGTTTCGAACTCCTGACCTCGAGCAATCCTCCCGCCTCGGCCTCCCAGAGTGCTAGGATTACAGACGTGAGCCACCGTGCCCGGCTTGCTTTTCACTTTTGATCCCATCTAGCTGCGTAAGTTACACAGGATCCAGAAAGGCCATATCATTCCGAATATGCTTCTGAAAGAACCATGTCGTTTTCACAACACCCATGATACTCGTGCAGTTATGTGAGGTTCAAGAATAGCCCCGAGTTCAGACCCCATCTTGCTTCTGACCAACTAACCCTGCGTGGTAACTATGTCACAAGATTGTGGAGTCCTTAAACAGATAACCTAATAAATAAAATTCTTACTATTTCTCTTAGAACTTAGTTTTTAAAGATTGACAAAGGTATGTGTGAGCTATGTTAGAAACAATCTAGCTTAAGTCTTGCCCCCTTCTTGACACCTTTTTCAACTACTCAAACTTGCTCTGGCCTTTTTTATTTTCCCTCTAAATGCCACTTGCACTTACAGTCAATGTTTACAGTTAGGACCACTTGAAACCCTTAGTAAAACCCGAAGTGATATTGGGTACAAGAATTCCATGTGGCTTAGTTTTGTCTCCCAAACTAAACTGTAAATCTCTGAGGCTGTGTTTTCTATTTCTTTTGAATCCAGCCTGTCCTTTCTAGCACAGTGCAGTGCTGGTTACACAGTATGTGCAAGATAAACACTTGATAGATTGACCTGCTGCACTTTTTATCCACCCAGGTAGACTTATGGGTGCTCATTCCCTGGGGAGGGCCGGAGTCCTCTGAGCTGGCGTAAGATGCAGACACACTTCCCGTGAGTGTATTCCTTCGCATTGTCACGCACTCACGAGACACGTGTCGAGCCCCTGCTACCCCACGCCCTGCCCATGCCCATCATAATGTTTTCTCTTAGCTCCTGAACCTGAGGCTCAGACTCCTGCAAACTGCTTGCTGTTCTGGCCAGACCTCGGCCACCTGCAAGGTTACAGAAATGCTGGGGAGTATCTCGAGGGTGGAAAGGCCTTCAGCCAGGAACCCGGCTCGAATCGCAACGTAGCTAATTACACGCCACCAGCCGGTGGTATGTGCTCCCCTGGCAAGCCCCACTCCATTTTCTTCATAAAACCTGACGAGGAGCGTTTTATAAAGTAAGAGCTGTTACTTTCTGCCGCTCAGCGGCTCCGGCGGACTCTGGCCGTGGGCCGGAGGAACGTGTGAGCATTCGAGGGCAAATGTCACCCCCCGCGCTGTGTGCAGAGGCCCCGCTTTGTGTCTGGAGACTGGAGCTGCATAAAGCCCCAATGTCTTCCCCACAATGCGCCCCAGCATGGCCAGCTCCTTTTCAGCTGCAGAACCAGAAATCTTCTCACCAACAGGCACTTTGGCTCTCTGTTCTCCTGTAAGCTCTCACGTCTCGAATTCTGAAACATCCAGGCTCGGTTAGTGTCATCTTTCTGTTATGACTCCATCTGGTGAAAGCCTATTTCACTTTCCTTCCAACGTGACTGATTTTTGAGCAGCAAAAGCATTTCTTTTTAAAGACTAACACAGCAATTAAGATTTTATAGCAGTGTGGCCTTGGGAAAATACCGCTAATTAGCTACAGTCAATGCTGTGGATTAGACAATATTCTGTGCAAGATTGTTACTCACACAGAAAGCTCTGTCTGTATTTCAAAGTCTTGCTCTCCTCTGGGAGTACCTGTCTTCTGGTCTCCCAATTGGGTACCACCTCCTCCAGGAAGCCTTTTCTGATTTCTGCTCTCCTATGTACTCTCCTGAATTCCCATAGGATTTTGTTTGCTTTTCTTTTGGAAAGAAAAAAAGAATCTGTGACTTAATCATTATAATCCCCACAGTACCTAATATAGTGCCTTGTACATATGAAGCACTTTCTAAATATTTGGGGTAGGAAGGGGTAGAAAAGGAATGATTGGAACTTATTTTAATTGATAATATCCAACCGTCTTCAATAACCCCCAAAACTGTTTCATGTCTGATAATGATGATGATGATGATGATAGTAAAAATTAAAATAGTAACAATGGCCATCATTAATTGAACACTTGTTACATTCTAGACACTACATTAAGCACTTTACATTCATTATCTTAGTTAATCCCCTATTATTATGCCCATCTTAAAAATGAGGAAACTTGGCTTTGGAGAAAATAAATAACTCTCCCAACAACTTTATGAGATGATTAAGTGATAAGATGATAGAAGTGAGATTTGACCGCAGGTCCATCCGACTACAGAGCGAGTGCCATTAACCGTTCTGTCCTGCTGTGTGTGAGAGCAGGACCTCTCCCTTTACTCCCTCAAGGCTTGGGCTTGGGGCAGGGGAGAATTGGTGCATTTGTGAAATCAGCCTAGAATGAAAGAATTTAGCAGCTAGAAAGAACATTCTGGGGCAGCTACTCCTACACCAAGTCCAGGGATTCCCCTCCCCACCACGGCCTCCATGGTGCTTCCAAGACAAGGGAATAGAAACCCGGGCAAGCATTCCCGGGCTGCTGCACTCGCGGGGCATTGTCATGGGCCTGCCAAGCCTCTTTTCATGCTGGCTACTTTATAAATGACTATAATTGCACCAGGCTTTGGTCGAAGACTTTGAGCGTAATAAAAATGTCAAACTCATTAAGAAGGTTTTCAAGACCAAATAAACTCTGAAGAGGCCATAATCTTTGATGGCTCTAAATCTGTGAATCACAAGAATGTGGAAAAATCAAGCTGCCGTGTACAGAGCTACTGAAATGTCACTATTTATTGTTTCAACGCCTTTTGGTAATGGAAGTTTGGTTGCAAGATCAGAAATCTCTCCTGAAAATATCGTAGCACTCTTATTCTTTATTGTGACAAAGCAGCTGTGTGTATGAGCAGTCCTGTATGTGTCACAAAGCAAAATTTAAAATAAATAAACACAGGTTTGATTAGCCTGGAGTCAGGGCCAAAATCTTATTATATTGGAAATGTTTAAAGTTAGGCTAAAAGGAATTTTTTTTTTCCTCTCCAGCATATCTTAGGAAACCATGTGAAAGGCAGTGTTGTACTGGAGAAGATTTCACAGAACGTAGGAAGTAGGATTTCAGCTGGATCTTAAATGTTGGGTTTGCAGAGGCAGAGATGGAGATGACAGAAACGAGCTGAGGGATAAGAACGGACAGGAAGGGTGAGGATTGTGATAAAGGACATGAGTTGTCTGGAGCTAACGGCTTCAGACTTGGGAATCTAAAGGAACCAGAAAAAATAATTAGCATACTATTAGTAATTTATTAAAGTCCTTTTAGCTGCCAAATTCTGATCTAGAAGCTTTGTAAAAAATTGCCTCTATCCCCACAGCAATCCTGTAAGGGAAGTGTTAAGTTCCATTTCTAGATGGCTAAAACTTAGGCTCAACCAAATCCATAGAGACAGAAAGAGACTGGGGGTTTCCAGGGGGCTGGACAGGGAAAGGGCTGTGACTGCTAATGGGTGTGGGATTCTTTCTGGGGAGATGGGGTGTTCTGGAAATGGATAGTGATGATGGTTGTACAACTTTGTGGATATATCACTGAATTATATACTTTAAAAGGGTAACATGTCTGGTATATGAATTATATCTCAAAAAAATAATCTGGGGGAAAAACATGAGGCTTAGAGAGATCAAGTGACATTCCCAAGATCATGAAGCTGGTGGTCAGACGGCAAACCAGGATTTGAACCCAGGACTTCCTAGTTCCAAAGCTGCGCTCATTCCCCTGAGTCATACTGCCTCCTGTCCCTTCAGACCCTGTGAGGGCGTAGCAATGAGGTTGGCTACAAAGTTTTGGTCAAAGAGTAAAATATATTTTTGCTACAAATGAAAGGATGCCGTCTGATGGACAGCATAGAACCAAGTGGGTCATGAGATACACAGTAAAGTTTGAGTGGAAGGTGACACACAGGAGACTGGCCTTAAAGATAGCAAGACCACTTGTGGACCCCAGCCATGGTCAGGATGGGGGTGCTGGCGTGCTGGCTCCCAGAGGCTCAGGAACTGGCCGAGCCTGGTGATGGGATCTCTTTGGTGCCTGCAGCTGGTGGGCTGTAACAAGTGGGGTCTTTGGGAGGGGGTCAGATTATAAAGGACTCCAAATGCCCTCCCCTCTAGTGGGAGAGTTTCCATTCGGTGCAGTGGGCAGTGGTGATTAGGGAGATATTGTTGCTACAAGGTTCTTCTGGCAGTGCAAAAGGGGAAAGGGTTAGTATGAAGGTAGAGTGGCCATCAGGCATGAGTTGAGGAGAATTTGGTCGAAGGTTTTAGTAGTGGAAATCGAGAGAAGGGCTAAATATGGGCAAGAATTACAAAAAAGGAAAAATAGCCTTGGCCACAGTTGAAGGAGAAGGAAGAGTTCTAGAACATTCCTAAGTTTCTCTCCTTTTTCACTCTGGGTATTCTATCCTAGAAGACTAGAAGTGTGAAGGTGCTGAGGATGGACATGAAGGAGGAAGGCGAGGAGAAAATGATGAAATAAGTCTGGGACGTAATGAGTGTGGTGAGTGACACTGGAAGATGAATCCAGAGTTTTGCTAATGTTCTGCCCAGACAGGTGCCTCCTTTCCCTTCCTTCCGCTTTAGGCAGACACGGTCTGATTGCTATGCCAGTGAGAAATCTAGAAGGGCAATAACACTAGCAATCCAGTGCCTTTTTACAGCACTTTGTAATCTGTGGGTTACTTAAGCCTTGTCACTTAAGCCTCTGCAGCAAGGCGAATGCAGGGTGGAGGCCCAAGCTCCAGCAATGAAGCAGGATAAACTGCTCAAAGGAACAAGACATCCCAGAAATAACATGTTTCAAATGGCAATTGTAATGAGACAGTCCTTAAAATTGAGAGATAAATCTGAAAACATTTCAGAGGAGAAAAACAGCAGGGCTGGATGACAGGTTGGCTTTGGGGGATGCACGAGGGTAAAAGAAGGAATTCACTGGATTTTGGGGAACAGAAGCTCTGCAGTGCTCCAAGAGAAATGTGTTGGTGGGAAAAGACGGGCCAGCTGGAGGCCACTAAGTTCAATTTGTGGCCTTTGGAGGAGATACAAGTGGAGATGCTCTGTCCTTTGCCAGAAACAGAGACCAGAGAGCCAGTGTGGCTAAATGTGGACCCAGAGTCCCTGACTGGGAAGTGGCAGAGGAAGTCATGTTTCACGGAAGAGGGGATTTTAGGAGCCATTCCAAAGGTTAGGGGAAGGCAGCGTGGCTCTCTTGGGAGTAAGTGGTGATGAGGAAGACCATAGCACAGAGTCTAGCTTGCTAGAACACTCAAAGGCAAGGATGGATGGCATTTGCCAATGACAAGGACCTTGAGAGGGGACTGTGGTAAGTTAAGGGGTTGGAATAGGAGACTGTCACTCCTGCACGCCTTTGACTAACTGCTGAGATTCAAGCATCACAGCCAGCACTGAGGATGAAAGGTGAGAAAGATGCAGTGTTCCCACTTAATGTAGTTCACGGTCATTTTGGTGAAACAGAAGTGTGTGGTCATCGCAGCACAGAGCATGATAAGGGTCACGATCGGGGGGTGGGGAGGATGCTCAGGAGAGCACAGTGGGGTACAGCCTCACCCAGTGGGAGCATGGGTGGCGTGGTGAGCATGCCAAGGGAGAGAATAAGACTGATATTTGCTACATGCCTACAGTATGGCATGTATGAACACCTGAACTCAGGTGTTCACACTATTTCAGTTCAATTGTGATCTTTCCGTTTTTTAAAATGCATGCTTATTGTAGAAAAATTACAAAACACAAGAAGTAGTAGAAAGAAGAAAATAATCCTCCATCATTAGCATCCTGATGTTCTTCTTCCTGGTATTATATAAATTCTCTGCCATCCTTTTTATTACTTAACATTTTAAAGGGGATTTCCCACATTATTATAAATTGTTTATCAACATCATTTTAAGTAGTATCTAATATTCCAAGATATGAGTACACAATGATTTATTTAATTATCCCCCTAGTGCTGTGCATTGAGTTGTTTCTAATTTTATATAAATATAAATAAGGATGTGATAAATATACTTGTGTCTAAACCTTTCACCCTGTTTTGGATTATACCTTTAGGGTTAGTTCCCATCATTGGAATGACTGATTCAAAGGCCATGAGCATTTTAAGTCTCTTGGTTGCTATCAAAGGTAAATGGCTTTCCAAAGAATTCTTCCAATGTATTTCAACTGTCAGCATTTCACCATGTACTCTCCAAAAGTGAAAATTATAATTTAAAATTTGATATCACTTGGTCCTCATGATATAGTCATGCAGTGAGTATTCTTGTGCAGTGAATATTATCCCCAATTTACAGATAAGAAAAATGAGAGTGGTAGACTATTTCACTAGTCCCAAATCACACAGAAAGGCCCAGAGCAGAACCAAGGCCCAGTTTGGCTCACTTGAGAGCCATATCACTCTCTCTGGGCAGGTGATGGACCCCACAGGATAATTTTATATCTGGAGAATGACATGAAGTACAGGGTCCCTGTGTTAGTCCATTTTTGTGCTGCTGTAAAAGAATACCTGAGAGTGGGTAATTTATAAAGAAAAGAGGTTTATTTGGCTCATGGTTCTGCAGGTTGTCCAACAAGCATCTCGCCAGCATCTTCTCCTGGCGAGGGCTCAGGGAGCTTCCAATCAAGGTGGCAGGTGAAGGGGGAGCAGGTGTGTCACATGGAAAGAGAGGAAGCAAGAGTGGGAGGAGGTGCCAGGCTCCCCTAGACAACCAGCTCTCTAGTGAACTAATAAAGCGAGAGCTCACTCATTGTCACAGGCAGGGCACCAAGCCCTTCCGAGGTTTGGAGGTTTGGAGGGGCCAAAAGTCCACACCTGTCAGTCCCCTTGGCCTAGTGCCGGCTTATCCACCGATGATGAGTGTGAAGATTAAGTACCTGCTGACACCAGAGGACTCTTTCTTAGCACACTGCTGTCCTTTAGAGCATTTATGAACTGAACACTGGTTATATGAAGAGTGGGGAAAAAAAGAAAAGAAAATGTAATGTAATTATTAATTATAATTAATAATTATGAATGTAATAAGCAACACATAGGAGTTCATACAAATTAGTTAACAACTATAACCCACTGCAGCACCTTCTAAACAGTGTTGTATAATTCATCATTGTAGAAGGGGTCATTGCACTAGCGATAAAGTTGAATTGTCCTTAGCTCAGCTTTATCTCTGATTCCTCCTGTACCTCATCAGTGTTTCAGACCTGAAGGTCAGAGGTCATGCACTTCCCCGGGCCAGGGTCACCTCAAGCTTTAACTGAGGCTGTAGCCAGACTAGCCACATGGATTTGATTTGCTTTCTTGAAAGACCCAAAGAGGCCAGTAATCTCATTTGGTCACACATAAAGGGAGAGAGTATAAGAAAAATAGCAATGAGAACTACCATTTATTGAGTGCTTACTATGTGCCAGACACTTAGAGCATGTGAACTCACTCAGGCATGTTTGGGGCCCAGTTAGGAAACCAAATTAAATGCAGACTCCCTGGCATAGAATCCAAGTCTGTCATCGACAATAAAGAGGTGAAAACTGTTTGCAAAGAGATTTAAATAATGTTTCAAAGCACATCCAGTCATGCAAATTTTCCCCCTAACTTAAAGAAGAACACACTGTTATTAATAAGGGGAAAGCATCAGATTGAAAAGTGATTTATAATGACAACCACTCGATGCTCAGAGGAAACGCATGTTGCAGAGAGGCAGAGAACCACGGTGGCATCTGGCCCAGTGGGGTGTGTCACCCCCACTGCAGGCCCCTTCTTTACAGAGGGTGCCTTCTGCCCTCTCCCATCTTTCCCTTGGGTTTGTATTCATTGCTCTTTTCAGTGCAAGAGGACACCGGACATTTCATAATCGAGTGTGAACCACAGAGACCCACTGTCATCCAAGAGCAGTGGTTCTGAGGAAGGCATTGGAGCGTACTCAAGGAAATGAGAAATTTTTTCACAACAGAACTCCTGTGGCAAGAGGGCTGAAATGAGCAAAGGGACTGCCCTTTGAGAAACGGTCTCTCCTGCAACAGGGGGATAATCACAGGGGCAGGTTCCACTTAGTTGTGACAGGGATACAGGGTGTTACTCTTTCCAATAATTTACTAGCATTCCTGCTCAAGTGTAAATGCTAGTGACTTGTACGCATGTATATACATGGTTACTGCAGTATGCTCATGCATTTAATGGATTCTCCTTCCCCATGTTGTATGAAATACCAGTCTGTGCAGCTCTTTGCTTTCGTAGGGAAAGGTAATTTTCTGGTGGTCACCCCCCCAGATATAAATTGGAGAGGAGCAGAGAGGAGAAGAGGCAGTTATGTCATGGGCGTGGGGGAGTCTAAAAGGTGCCCTTAGGTGAGTTGACGTGTATATATATGACATCCGAATGTATGCGTATGTGTTCATCTCTAGGTGTGTAGATACATCCGTGTATGTATATGGAGAGAAAGAGAGAGAAAGACTGGAGTTTGGAAAAGATTGTATGAATTAACAATGGGCTAGACTAGATTCTTAGCATACAACTATTTTCAGAGGCCTTGGCAATTTTAAAAGTGCTTTTAGATGCTGTGAAAGAAAAAGCACTGGACTTACGGCCAGTGTGCCTGGCCTGTGCCTTGGTTATTGCCACTTTACCACTTGTGCAGTCAGGACATGTGATACAGATATCAGAGGTGTCAGAGTTGCAGGGGTTAGACCGCACCTCCTTTCTGTGTCCTTTCAGTTTCCTAGTATTGCTGTATTGATCGCCTTCTGCATCAGGCATTTGCAGGGCTCTGAGGTTTTCATCAGACATGAAAGTACAACATTTCCTTCTAGAAATAGGTTAAGGGTGGGACCAGGCTAGCCGTTTTCATTCTGCTGCTGCCTATTTCCCCCGCCAACCCTTCCTATGGCAACCCCCAAGCCCATTCACAGTGAAAACGCCACAGTTCTCTTTTTTTCAGTGAACATCCCATGAACACCTGTTTTGTGCTAAGCATTGGGGATCCTCAAAGAGCTCCCAGTCTAGACATAGGAGATGCAGATCATAACAACTAACCATGGCGTAATATGACAGGCGAGCGATTGATGTTACATGCGGGGGAGAAAAGAAGATCAACCCTGCCTGGGGAGGTCAGGGCAGGTTTCAGAGAAAATGACATTTCGGTTGGAATTTACAGGATGCTTTTTGTTTGCCAAGCAAAGAGGACAATTAAGGCAGCACTCACAGCACGGGCCAAGGCCCTGAGTCAGGTCTGTGCATGATAAGATTAAGGAACAGGAAATAGTCTGGAATGCTTGGATCCCAGGGGTTGCTGGGTGAGGATGCAAACTGGGCCATGGAGTGGGGAATGGCTATAAATTAGGTTGGAAAATTCGTCAGGGATCAGGTCTTGGAGGATTGGGCTGAGCAGAAGTTGAATGAGTGCTTTTCACCAAGAACTGCATTTAAATCAGTAAGAACTGCTACATTTAAATCAGTAAGTATTGTGTACCACCTGTAGCTAGGGGATGTGGGGTCCCAGGAATACTGGGTCACTTGAAAGACATCCCCTCTTAGCCAGTTCTCTCGAAATGGACAACCCTCAAAGACTTGGGAAACGCTAGCTGTGTGGTCAGGGAGGGGCCCGGAGGCCCAGGAGACCGTTGGGAAGGGGTCGTGAACAGCCACTATCTTTGTGCTTTTGTCAGTGTAATCACTAACGGGGAATTAAAACCTTTTGCAAAAGAGGTAATGAGGCTTTCTAAGGTCGAATGAACTTATAATTTCTACTGATCACCTCCTAGTGGGATTGATGCCAGACTTCTGCAAACCTTCTGTAAGATGGTGCCTTGAAGGATTTCTGAAAATAGATGATTCATAGAGAAAGTGGATCTATGGGGATGGAGGGTCTGGAATTCAAAGGACAGGCCACATAAGGCCAGACTGGTGTCCCAGACTTCGTGAGGTTGCTGGGGTTCTTTGTGTGTGAACCTAACACTGTTGGGCTGTTTTCTGGACCAACACCCATGAAAGGGGGTGGGTCCCACGGCTACAGCTGTTGACAGAGAAAAGAGGGACATGCAGCGGCTTAAACTTCTGACACATTGCTATGGGATTGGAATGGGAGGCCTTTCAACTTCCGCTCGTGTCTGCTGTGCTTTCTGAATTTGACAGTTGAATGGGTCTCACTCAGAAAGAGGCCCCAGCTGTGAAATTACTTCCCAGCAGAGAGTCAAGGCACTGATGTCGTTCAAAGGCCCAATCCAGGGTACTCAGAAAACTTGGAGCAAGGTGGATAAGTGTTGCTTTCATGAAGTTTCTGAGGGTTGATAAATGTAGCTGAAGACAGGATGCTATTGCCATCAGTAGAAAGGAGTTAACAAACTCATAAATTGTGCTTTCAGTAATAATTATATATTGAGGGTTATTGTTTGTTTAATAAAGGCCTACAAAAAAATACATAAAGGCCTTTGTCACATGGTCATATGTATAACCAGGTAAAGAATTTGTGGAATCTGCTTCCTTAATTAAAAAGCATTGTGAAATTCACCTTGACTTATGGAAAAGCAAGAGCATTTTCATTTGCTAATGGCCACGGCGAAGAGTGTCACATTTGCAAAAGCACAACTGGTGAGGAGCAGCCTTTCCTAAAGCATGTTTCAGGACCTCAAGCCCTAGGAGAATCCTGCACAGGAAGAATTTTATATGCAAATAAATTCAAGAAATGCTATGTATGATATGCCCTTCTTGGAGATTCACCAAACATAATAAAGACTCCAGGATGTCTCGCACTAAGGAAACTTGGTTAACTGTGTACAATTTAGCATTTCCCAACTTGTTGTCCCTGCATCCATTGTTTGTTTTTTCAATTTTCATCGTTTTAAGTCCCAAAGATTCAGAACAACTTTAGGAAACTCTGATTTGTAGAATTAAGATATAAATAGAAGGATTTACTTTTCACAGCATTGACTCAGTTAATCTTTAGCCAGAAGATATACACAGAGCAACATTTATAAAATAAGTCACAAACTCTCTATCCAAATCTCTCCTTCTTATCTATTTTCACAGCTCCCCATGTCCACTCAAGCAAAACTGGCCTAATCAAATCCTCATTTTATCCTCTACAACGTGTTTATGAACCCTTTTGTGCCCCGAAGGATTTCTTCTGTCTACACACAGGATTATATCCCATCTAAACCATAGGTTCCATGCAGAATTTATGTACTCCAATGAACTAGTCCTGATTAGGTAGAAAGTAATGCCATGTTTGGCCAAATTCTCAGCTGACCAATATCCTCCTTTTATGTGGGGGTATAAGAATAACTTATTTGGGCTTTGTATGTTGGTAACTGATATCTGCCTATGGACTGAATAGAGGTTCGCTACATGTAGTCTAGACCGTAAACTCACTAAATAAACAGACTCTTTTCTCTGTCCTTCCCAGAACACAGGAAATATTTATTAATGCAACTTTTAAGCATGGAAGCCACCCCCAGACACCAAAGTTCTGTGGTTGAGCAGTAGACATCAGAGTGGTAGAATAGAAATGCTTGTTCCCTAAAGCACCCTATTCTTATCTCTCTCCAAAACCCAGCAACTCTGTTTTGGTCAAATATTTTTCTGTCTGCTCCAGATAAAATACTTCTTCCCAAAAGTGTTTGGGAAGAATTCGACCCATTTGTTGCATTTCCTTTCCACCGTTTACTTTATTCTGTTACCCATTCCAGTCCAGATTCAGCCACCATTACTCCTAAGGACACCAGAAGCTGCCTAATTACCAAATCCAGTTGCCATTTTCATAGCTTTGTTTTTTCTATATTCTCAGAGCCTTCTCAAGAATTCTCTCCTGAGAGGATGCTAAATTCTCCTGGTTCTCACACCTATTCCATCTTCCACATGGAATATTTCCATTCTCTTATTTCATGTCTCCCCAATAGCCTAGTGGATGTTGTCCCACCTCCAATTCTTTTTGGATTCTGTGGGGTATAAACAGACAAACAAACTGAACCTGTTGCCTCCTCCAGATGGTTCTGTTTCTCCACATTGGAGTCATATTTATTTCTTCTATGTCCTGCACAAATAAATGTATTTAGCTCACATTGTTTTACACTGTGACAGTTTCCCACTCTCTAACCTTTCTTCACATTGCTCCCTGGCTTAGTTAACATCTAACTCATCATCTGAAAGATGTATCTGTTTTATTGAGGGTCCCCATTTTTCTGTAATTCTGGTCTCCATCTTTTGGTGAATGGTCATGCCTGTCAACGATTTTATAAGCGTAGACCAGAAGTTTTAACTCCCAGCCTGCCCTTGGGCTCAACCCTGTACTGGAGTTTTAAGAAAGAAAGAAGAGTAAAATTTAGTTCCCACCTTATAAAGCATCATCTCAAAGAAAAGCCCTAAATGTGAAATTTTTGTATAATAATATTTAATTAAATCCAGAAGTTCTTAGTTGGAAGACATACTTAAAGTATAGGGAGAGAAAAAATAAGAGGTCGTTGTCTGTTAGAGTCATTGTAGAAGATGCCAAAGAAAAGATGCGATTTTGAGTGGGAATGAGGAATATGTAGCTTTGAGCATCAACTAGAGACAAGTCAACAAGGGGGCTGTTTCTTCATCCTTTTGAAGGAGTAAAGCAGCAAGCCAGAGAGGAGCCTCCACCAGAGTGTAGGTGAACACCCCAGAGGTTCGAGTTTACAGATGCCAACTGCTGGGTGCGTACTGTGCTGGGCGCTTTTCCCTCTGTAAGTCCTCGTACCCAGAAGCAGCCTGTGCGTAAGGTGTCCCCGTAGAATAAGGTGCCACCCTCCCTACCAAACTACTGCCCCATTTTCAAAAATAGGCCCTGAAAAGGGGCTGGCATTCAGAATAGTTCTCAGATTACACCACCTTCAATGTAAATTAACTTGTGCAGATTCAGTTTTGCAAAGGAAACAACTGGCCAATTTTTTATAGCTCTCCACTTCTGCCCTCAGGCTTGTTCACTTTTCCCTTTTCAATGAGAATGGAAAAAATGGAAATGAGATTTCTGTGATGCATGGAATCTCTATTTTTGGAAAAGATAAATGGCCCTGGTCAGAGACCTCAAAGGAAAATATAATTCGCAAGGGATAAAAGATTAAAAATAAAATGTAGGTAGGTTGGTAAGCAGATTAATAACATAAGACAACCAAGCAAAACCCCTAAACTCAATTCACTTTACCATGATGAGGAATATCGTTGAAAGAAAATGAGAACGAGGGGAAGGAGGGAAACTTTCAAACAAACCCATGAGGCTACAGGATGTTCACAGTGGGCAGAAGGGCTCGTGTACCTGGGATGAACACATGTGGAACTTAGGAAAACAGAGTCAGGAAGGCCAGAGCCTTCCCAAGAATCAACTGGGACTCTTGAAAAAGGGGCTTCTTAGATCATTTGGATGTCTTGTTAGCCTGCAGGTAAGCAAGGCCACAGAAGAAACTGTCAGGGTCATGTGTGCATTGGAAGGGTGAGAATCCTGGGTTTAGGCCCAGCTGCCCCATTTCCTGATAATGTGCCACTGGAAAGTTTACTGGGATTTGTTCTTTACAGAGTGAATGTTCAAATAATGGAAACCACTTCTTTACTCCCTCTTCTTTATCATCCTCATCATCCTTTAGAGCAAGTAGGCACAGAGTAGAGGGTCAGGCTTATTCCTTAGGGCCCCAAGGTTAGCAATGTCAAAGAGAAACAAGGGCTGTTCCTACTTGGATTCTGTCTTTTCCTGAGTGGAAGTTGCTCTTCCCATGAGTAAGGGTGTAAACGACGGGGCAGGCTGCACCTGCAGCCCTGGGTAGGTAGCCGATGGAGCATCCGGACATTTGAGATGAGTTTGGGCTTCCCACCAATGCTCACTGTGTGCAGGCTGGCCCCAAAACCCCAGGGAGAGGTGCCCCTTCAGTGTGGGTAAACATGTGACCCCGTAAGGAACTGTAACCTTCTGTGCACCCAGGTGACTCTCCCACCAGGCAGAGGCTCCTTGAGGGCAGAGACTGTGTCTCACTGTCCCACTCTCTGCTGCCAGCACACATCTCGCCCAGAATAGACCCACAATACAAAGGTGCCAGTTGAATTGGAAACTAGAAGACTAGACATGGACAAATGTCCACATTTTCAAAAAGGAAGATGGGTACACTTCGAAAACTGCAGATATCTAAGCTTGATGATAGTTCCTTTAAAAAAATCTAGGACAGACTTAAATAGCTAGTTTTAAAACTCTGCAGTTTATCTAGAAATGGTCAAGAAATTTGAGCTGACCTTCAATAAAAATCACTAACACAATGAAAAGGTTTAAAAAGCAACTCTAATTGTAGAATACATTAATTACAGAAATTTAGCGCTCTTAGAAATTATAGTCCTCCTGCATTTTGCTGGTCAGATCACAGTTGTGCTCCATTCCAAGCAGTTTATTTTAGGAAGGCACTGACAAACCAAAACATACTGTAGGGAGGGTGACCAGGCCCAGGCCCCTATCAAAAGAAGACAGTTGGCTGAGAGATGGCCTGGTTGAGGAACAGGTGGAGGTAGGCAAGAGGACACAGCAATGCCATCTTGGAAGCTTTGGAGAATAGGGATAGACCTGTTCTGTGCTACTCGCAATGGCAGGAGCGGAGCCCACGGGTGGAAGTAGCAGGGGCCTGAATTCAATCCGCTGTAAGGAAGAATTTCCTAGAGAATAGAATTGACTCCAGATGCAAAGAGCTCCCTTCACTGGAAATGTTCTAGCAATGGCTAGATAACCTGCTCAGGGAAGCTGTACGTGGGATTCCTGCATTAGGCGAGGGGTTTGGACCGAGTAGTCTTCAACTCCAAGCATCTGTGACCATCCCACTTTGTTCATCATGAATAGGATTAACTCTCTACAAAGAATCCTTCTAGATTAGGGCCTCGGTGTGGCAAAGCCCCTTAGAGGCTCTATTCACATTGTTTTCTAGGTCAACTGCTCAGAGTAACCCATATCTGTAACAGGGACTCATGATAGTTTAGATAATTTAAAGTGACTTCCAACCTGTCACTAGGGAGTTGCCAGTCTATAATTACTTGTAATTATCAGACGATAATTTGCAAAATTAGAGAATTGATTCACATTGTATCATGTGAAATCATGGCAAATGTCGGCAGAAGTTTATGGTAATAAATCAGCTAACATGAACTCCACTCTGAGACTTCCTAAATCCCTCAAATTCCCCCTCTCAAATGCCTCCCCTCCAGCTGATGTTAGAACATTTAATAGTAATCTTCCACCCTTTCAATAAAATCAGATCCAAGCCAGAAATGAATTAATGGAAGCATATGAAATTAAACTTTACTAATTTTTAAAAATTACTTTAGTTTCCAAATTTTTACCACTATTTAGGTTTAACTTCTGTTTTTGTCGGGAATGTCTCATTGCCTGCACCTTTTCTTCTTTCTTTCCTTTCCTCCCATCTTCTTTTCCTCTAAGAATTTAAATGTTAAACTTTCCCAGGACTCAATTAACATCACTTAAACTTTTTTGGTGCGTGAGATGGGTGAAGTCTCTCTGAGCTGCTGCCTTTTAATTCTCAGCCGAACCCTGGAAACCAAATCTGTAGCCAAACATTTGGCTTTTGTTTAGAGGCAGAAGTCAAAAAGGGGAATTGATATGCAGGTGTGGTGCAAAGCTGGTCTTAAAAATACAGATGTTATTACCTCTGGGCCCTAGGGATCTGGAACGAAATGCAGCGAGCCACCCCCAGAGGTGAAACAATGGTCATAAAATGGGTTCTCCATCCGTGAGTTTTGCTGAGCTGTCTCTGCAACATTTAGCGACTATTTAATAACACTAACAGCTCTTTGAGCTAAATTGCTAACATTTGGGGAGCAAGGTTATGCAAGACAAAATTGAATTATGAAAACAATTTTCCAGTTAGCTCTGGTGTTTCTTTATTTCTGTTTATCTTTTTCCTCAAAGAAGCCATTTACTAGTTCTTACCCAACTGGCATGAGCCGATGTCCAAGAACCCCAAACAATCAGGCACACCTCTGCACAACAAGGGTCCTTATTTTCCGTCTCTGGTCCTAGCCCAACATTAGAAACACATTCAGTCATGGAAAGATCTAAAACCAACAAGTACCCAAAGTGGTCTTTTGAAGAAAATTATGATGCTTATTTGGCCCCTGTTAAGTTTTCATAAAACTTCTCTCTTAACCTAGCGCTATTGGAGGTAGTCTTATTTGGATGTAGAAACAGTGTGAATTGACAAGTGAAACTCAAAGACGGAGGCACTTTCCAATAAAATCGAAAATACTCACACCATAAAAGTAAGCAATCCCACTTCTAGGTATACACTTTGGGGCAACTCTCCCACATGTGCACATTTTAACAGCAGTTAAAATGAATAAACTAGATGCACATGTGTCGACATGGATCGATCCCAAAAACAGAGTGAAGAAAGCAAGCTACTAAAGCTGTGTTACCATTATGCAAATTTTTAAATAAAACTCATGCAGTGTAAGAGCATGGACACACCCCTGCATCACAGGCTGCCTTGGGGAGGGGCTGGGAACAGGGACTGGTACAAAAGGTTCTTCAACATTATCAAGAATGTTGTGTTTCCTTAGAAAAAGAAAATATAAGCAAATTTAAGAAAAATTTTACTTGGATATTATTTTCTATGCTTTTATACATCTTTACATATTTTTCAAATATAACAAGCCCACCAGGATTTAAACATTAGGGGTGAAAGCGCTGTCAAGCACCCGGGAGGGTTCTCTGCAAACCCAGCAGAGCAGGGAACGTCGGCATCTGTAAAAACAAGCCCAGGCCCCAATTTTCAGAGAAGACAGAGGCACCAGGAAAGTTAGGTTGGAACCAATTCATTATTTTCTCTTTCAGCAGCTTGCTCCTAAGATTCCATAAATGCTTGTCATTGAATGACTTATGTTCTGGTCACATTCTGCTTGCCTGGCACAAATTTTTAATCCCACATGAAGATAACATAAATTGAAATTTCCATAGCTCCTATCTATTTTGCTACTCTGTGGTTCAAGTTTTCTCTTCTCTTCATACATTATCTTCAAATGTGTAGCTCCAAACAGAACACACAGGCAAATGGCACAGCCCACTCTGTTTCAGGTGGGTGGAAATAAACACATGCACGTGGAGGGAAGCCTGTTTGACAGTCACGGTTCATTTTTCCAACTAACTGAATGAATGCATGATTGGAAACCCTCACCAAGGCTTAGAGTTATTTAAATATTTCTTAGTATTACCTCTGTGCAGCCAGTATCATCCACATCATCTCTATCAAGAGTGACCAGACTAGAAGACTAGAATTACATACAGCTTTTGAGAAATTCCTGTGTAGTCCTAGAAGTTGGTCAGAAGAAAAACGTAGGATGCCTGCAAGTTGTATTGATGCTGCGGTTGAAAGGCCTGCGAGAGTCCTGAAAGGAAGGCATGGAGGGAACAACCCAGTGTGTGGGGTCAGACAAAGCAGGCTTCAGATCCCAGCTCTGCTACTTTTCTAGCTGGACGCCTTGGAAAACTTTCCTAGCATCTTTGATACTCTGTTTTCTCATCCATAAAAGCGGGTGGTTAAGAATTAAGTGAGATGAGTGATGTAAAATGCTTAATATAGTGTCTAACATAGTGTTGGTATTTGAAAGCGTAGTTATAGTTTCTTCTTCCTTATCTCTGACACAAAACACAGGTAGAGACATGTGAATTCTGTGCATATCTACAAAGACCCACAATTTGCCAGTGATGCATTAACATAGAAAAATATTGGTCCAGCTTTGGTCAGATTGGTATACCAAGATTTTGCCTGGAGACTGTAAGCATCCATAGGTCCTTCCTCTCCAAAATTAAGGTTATCTTCTTGCCTAATGATTTGTCATTAGGAGGGCACCAAGAGTAGCTCATTGTTCTAGCTGAATAACTCAGCTGAAGCAACCCTTATAATTGTGATAACAACACAGATCTATGAATTCTGTGTATCTCCTTGTACATGGTGTGAGAAATGAAGCCTCAGGGTGGATAGATTCAAGCTGCACGTGTCTGGCACCATCCATCCAAACTCACCCAGCCCTCCAGCCTGACTCACTGCCCCAGGACCACTGATAATGGTGGGGCCAATTCTTCGCCCTCAGGTGGGGTGGAGGGTTAAAAAGGTTAACAATCAGTGGGGTCAGCTTCTGGCTGGGAGTCCAGCCTGTTTTCCAGTCTCCTTATTGGCTACTCCCTGCTGTGGCATCTTGGGCTTTAACTTTCTTCATCTTTAACACAGGGGACATACAATGTTGGACGAGATGATTTCCAGGGTCCTTTGCTCTGTATTCTGTGTATTCATGATTTCTTGTTCTTTGCATGTATAATTAAACAGTAAAACTACCATGCGTTATCAGTTCTAAAATGCACACTTTGTTCATATTTTAACATCTAAGAAGTCAGGATACAACTTATAATTAATGGTAATTTAGATTGCTGTGAAATATATAATTAAATGCTTGAGAGGTACTAGTAAAAAAGTACTAGTTAAACAATCAAAACTTGCTGTCAGAGTATGGACTGAAAACAAGAATATATGATCCTTGTAACTTCAGTGAAGATGATTAACGTAGAAAAGAACCAAAGAACTACTAGGACAATTGTCCCAGAAGAGGGATTGGTTTGGGTGTCCCTGAAAATCCGTTTTAGCCCTAAGATGCTATAATGCATTAACTTTATTTTAGTCATTTGGTTAATTGTTTTGTGTACTCATTCAGTAATAGAGCATTTTGGAAAAAAAGAAAAAAAGGTAGTTTATGGTAATGACATGGTAATATTTTACCTATTAAATAATTATGTGTAAATTTCCATTGGAGTGTTAAGATATTGATATTCTGATTAGCTGAGTGTTACTATAGCTATCATACAGTGATTATTTTCAAATAAATATATTTGGACACTAAAACTATAGTGAAAATAATTTCATATTTGTTAGTAGCTGAAAAGGTCCTTTAGTTTTTTATAAAAGTTCAAGAGTCACTTGCTATGAACACAGTGCCCTGTAACAAAAAATATTTATTTGTGCTCTGGATAAATGGGACTTCCATGTTAATTCTAATTTCATAGTAGAGGAGATATTACTTTATTATAACTACTAATTATTTTTGTTATTGAGCTTATGTGCAGAAAAAGAAGCCATTAATTACTTACAAATAACTTGTTGCTTGATATATCAAATCTTTCCTTCTTAGTAATCATGATATTATCTGAGGTCAGCCTCACTTGACCCTTAGCGTGGCTGAAAATCGAAGTGATTTTGAGCCTAACTATCTCAGGAATAAGGCCCAGAGGTGTGGTGCAGTTGATCTTGGAGGAGCTGCTCAGAAAGCAGTTGCCAATGCCAAAATCTGGGACCAGTTATCCAAAGGTCTGTACTTGAGAGCTGGGTTTGATTTCTGGGTTTCCCTAATTGACAATAGAAATCTCGCTTTATCACATGTGCCATGAATTTGTTAGTCTGAAGGAATTAATCAAAATGTTGTTTCTATAAACATTTTTACAGATTCATCATTTCTGAAATCACGCGATTTATGAGTTGGTCCTATTTTGGGTAATAGCAATTATTTAAGAAAGCTGCTTGCTAGTTTCTGTCAAGCTTAATTAAACGTTTTCTGCTGGGAGGTTTTTTTTAAAGAATTTGTGAACTGTCGACTGTTGATACCATGTCCCGAATATTACTCATAAACTGGAATCTGTACCAGTAAAAATAACTCAGAGGCATCAATCCCTCAAATCTGGGAGCCAGTTGACTCCTTTTAGACAAATTCCATATGTCTCCTTACCGCATTGCAGCTCAGCACTTGGTCTTGTATATTATTGATGAGTGGGATTCACTTTTTTTTTTCTAACATGTTCTAAATCTTTTCTTTTTTTCCGAGGTGTCCAATCTATCTTTTGCTACCATCTTTTTGTAAATTTTAGTGATGTAAAAAGCACCTAATTGGGGAAGCTCAGAATAACAACCTTTGTAGGAAGTCCTGATGGAGAGCTTATCAAGGGAGATTTTTAATTACGGAATCTGAGGAAAATCTAAAAGCTTAGGGATCAAAACCATACAGTATGGGAAATGCAGGAGAAGGCTAGGATCGTGAAGGCTCAGGACAGGGTGCCTATAGGCTCTGACGGAGGGGAGGTCTGATCGATGGGGTCCTCTGGGAGGGGCCAGCGTTGGGACTGACACAGAAAGTAAGAGAGAGCAAGCCCGACTGAGCGCCGGCCGAGGGCAGTGGAGAGGGGTCTCCAGTGGATGGCGGTTGGACGGCTGCAGCCAAGTTTATAACGGTCTTGGTAATCGCGAGTGCCTGAAGAATTGTGAGTGGAGGAGTGATGTAACAAAAGCCATATTTTAAGAAAATGAATTTGGTAGCATGGCATAGAATTGAAGCGGTATACTGGAGAGGAAAATTGAGAAATAGGAAGACACGTTTCTGTTCTAAGAAGCAAGGAGGAAGGTGCCGACTGAGTAAGCTAATGACTAAGGTCACCAGCCCAGCACCAGCGTTATGCCGGTAACAACAGCAGCAGCTACTGTTTATAGGGTGCTTATGTGCTAGGCATTGTACTAAGATAGATTTTACGTAGATTATATCATTTAATCATCACAACAACCTTATGAGAGAAGTACTATTTTTAATCCCATTTTCCATAGGAAAACCTTGAGATTTAGCAAAGTAAAATGATTTCCCCTAAGTAACTGGTAGAGCTAGAATCTTGACCTACGCCATCTGATCCCTCTGCCCATGCTAGAAAAGAGAAACATTAGAAATATTTGGGCCAGGCGCAGTGGCTCACGCCTGTAATCCTAGCACTCTGGGAGCCCAAGGCGGGCGGATCGCTCAAGGTCAGGAGTTCGAAACCAGCCTGAGCAAGAGCGAGACCCCGTCTCTACTATAAATAGAAAGAAATTAATTGGCCAACTAAAAAATATATAGAAAAAATTAGCCGGGCATGGTGGCTCATGCCTGTAGTCCCAGCTACTCGGGAGGCTGAGGCAGGAGGATCGCTTGAGCCCAGGAGTTTGAGGTTGCTGTGAGCTAGGCTGACGCCACGGCACTCCAGCCCCGGCAACAGAGTGAGACTTGGTCTCAAAAAAAAAAAAGAGAGAGAAATATTTGAAAGATAGAAATGAGAACTAGCCAGTATTTATTTTTCTTAGTACTGTACTTGTTATTGTGGCAACTTAAAGACTCTGTATTTTATCATAAGAGTTTAAAATCTAATCAGAGAATTAAGTCCTACAATAGTGAAATAATTCATGAACCAGACAGATGTTGTGGATTGCGGTCCCCAGGAAGCAGACTTTGAAGTCTGTGCGCAGGAGGATTATTGTGGAAAGTGCTTGGGAACAACCCCCACAGGGGTGAGGGCTGCAGGAATGGGGGGGACACAGGGAACTTTACCCGTCCTGCAAGGCGTTCTGGAGCCAAAGTGACTTTTCAGAGTAGTCCCGGTACAGGCGAGGGGCAGGACCTTTATACTCTGCCATCAACCTTCATTGGATACTGGCCGCTCTCAGGTAGGGGACGGTCATCTTTGAGCCAAGCATCTCCCATCCCCGGATGACACTTCCTGGGGATGGATTTGGCTGTGAGTCTCGAGCCTCAGCCCAGAAGGGATCTGGACAACACAGCACAGCATCCACAGCAGCAAAATATGAGAACATATTGTATTTCTGAATTGTTTATCTTCAGTATATAAACACTTCAAATCACATTTTGGGGAATACTTTCCTTTTAAAGTACATTTTTGGTGAGGAGGAGACATCCAATTACTCTGCCAGTACATTTCTTTGCCAGAGAGTGGTAGCCTTGGTTCTTGATGAAAATAAACAATATGGAAGGCATTTTGTGTGTGGCTTAATTGAAACACTATGGTTTGGACACATTTGATGTTAATGTGTAAATCCAATACTGTTTTCACACCTGCCCTCTTTCTTACGGTGCCTTGTTCAAGTGGAAGTCTAGTCTAGCTTTCTCGCTCAGTCTAAAGAAGGCCATGGACTGCCATCATTGGCCAGGGATCCAACTCAACGTGGTGTCATGAAGTCATCCTTGCAGTCCATCAAAAAGACTCAACCAGCCTTGCCTGCAGAGAGGAGCTGTGTAAAAGATGTCCTATGCTAGGATCACCTAGAGAATAATCTATTATACTGCCGCTGATCTTGACAAATATTGGACATACCTGCATACGTGAACTTCACCTCCCAAAGAATCTGAAACATCTTGGCTGGGGTTGGATCCAGCCATGCTTATATTTAAATAGTCTGAAGGATTCACCTTTTCTAGGCCAGTGAAGATCTTTGATAAATCAGTCTATTATACAGGGTCCTTGGAGGTGAGATCACCTATCGAATATGTTGGGAGCTCTTCAGTAGGCTAAATCTTGGAAAGAAAGATCTTCTTAGAGGAAATGAGGATTATCATCTAGAAATGAGAGACAAGGTGAAGAGAAGTTTGGAAAACTCTGTACTCAAATAAACGAGAACAACAAGAGAATAGGACAGAGTTAGGAACGAGGGACCAGGGATAGAGACTATAAAAAACCTCTGAGACTCATAGATCATCTTTTAACTTCCTCTTATTTATTTTCATTATCATATCCATTACTTTTAGATGAAAATGGTCTCTGTGTTTATCTTGATGGATACCAAATAAGTGGGAGCATGCAAACAAGGATCTGTGTCTCTTTCATTCATGCATGCAATAACCACTAACTGAGCAGTAGCTATATTCCATGCAGAATGAGGAAAAGTCTGTTATCTGCCTTCAGGGAGCTCGCATTGCAGGGTGGAGGAGACACAGATGGAAGGTGATAGCATGCTGAGGTAGAGAGAGGCACAGGAGCCGGGGTGGCACCGGCCAGCCATCCCTAAGCCCTGCTTGGAGAGTCAGGGAGGGCTTCCTGGAAGAGGTCTAGAGGACTCTGTAGGATTGGAAATGAGTAAGTTAAATGTGGTTTTGCCACATTCATAATTATGGCACATCTCTCCACTTATTTAGATATTTTTTTACCTCCTGTAAGAGGATTTTATACATTTTTCTATGAAGATCTTATATAGTGTTTATAAGCTAAATTACTAAATAATTCATAGTGTTTTACGCTGTTGTGAAGAGTGTGTTATTTTATATTCTCTTTGTAGTTGGTTGTTGTTGGTTGTAGAGAAGAACAATTGACCTTGATATAATATCTTGTCTCTTGGAACCTCTTGGTACTCTCTAATTCATAGTTTTTGGACTTTATTGGGTTTTCTATGTAGATAAATATTATCTGCAAACCATGGCAATCTTGTCTCATCTTTTCCCGTCCTTATATTTCTTATTTCCCTTCTGTGTGTAATAACACTGGCCAGGATTTCTATGTTGTTGAACAATGTGGTGATTGTGGGCATCGTTGTCTTCTCCAGACCCCAGAGGAAATGTGTATCAAATTTTCTCCTTTGAAAACATGGATTTGGGTAGATAAGCATTTCCAGATTCAGGAAGCACTCTTATAAGTTTTTCTATAAATTTTTATATTAAATATGAATTGGCCTTTAACAAATACTTTATTTAAATTATATCTTTTGAGATTCCTATATGATTTTTCTTCTATAGTACCAATGATGGAGTGAATTACATTTATAAATTTTATCAGGTTTTGTTCCATCCTTACATTCTGGGATAAAATTCACTTGAGGAAGAGGGGCACAATGGCGGACTTGAAACAGCCGGTTCATGCCACTCTCAAGGAGAGGATGGAAGTTGCAGGTGGGTGCCCACTACAGATGGGCCTTCCTGGAAAGAGCATTGTGAATGACTGGAGAAGCAACAGGAGCATTCATAGTGAAGGAGAAGGTGACAAGGTGATCCATTATGCAAATTGGAGGGCTCCTGGGAGAGGCATCCACACATGGGGAAGGACAGGCGGAAAGAACCGTGGGGTTCCACGCTCCCCCTGTGGGCAACGCAGCCAGAGCTTGGGGGGGACCCCCACTGCCACCACAGACCTCTGGACTGATCAGGGAGCTGCTTGGGGTCTGTGCAGCGACACGGCACTAGAGAGCAGGTACAGCAAGAACTTGGTGGCTTCCATTCCCAGGTTACTGCAACTGACACCATTCTGAGCTCTCAGATCCAGAACACCACGTCCGTGCTGGGGCTCAGCTTTGCTGCCGCTGACTCCATGTCATCCTGCTGGTCTGGGCAAAGAGCCAGCAGGGCCAATGCTCTCCCATGCCGTGCCCTGTGACTGGGAGCTGAGCACGCCTCCCCCCAATAGGGGATTTGAGCAGAAGAGGTGCCACAGGCACCACCTGAGAATACTTGCAACTGCCTCTGCTAGACCTGGACAAGTGGAGAGCCTTGGCCACCTGGTGGCCCTGCCCTGCATCCCCGCCCCCACAACCCACACACTGCTACCCAGCCCTGCACAGGTCCACATCCATGGTTCCTGTGCTGCCGTCTGACCCTGCAGCCCCACCCATGCACCTCCTGCCCTGCCTCCAGGCTGTGGCCCTGGCTATAAGGCTTCCACTGCCCCTGGGCCCCGGGCTCTGCACCCAAGGCTCCAGTACTGCCACCAAGCTCCAGGACCTGGCTGTGAGGCTCCCCACTGTCCTTGAGTCCCACAACCCTGCTCCCACTGGCCACCTGGCAGGAACCATCGCCAAGGTCCAGTGCTGTCCCAGGGACCCACCACCCTTGAGCTGCCATCACACTTGAACCCAGTTGGAGCAAACACTCATAGCCTGGACCCATGACAACTGCCTAGATAGCTTCATCCAGCTGCCACTGTCACCGCCATGGGGAGACCCGGGCAGAGCAGTCCGCCACAACACCAGCTGCCATGGAGAGAGTCTCACCCAGTCCCCCACCCAAGCTTCCAGCATCAGCAGGGAGAACAACCCACCAGTCCACATAAAGATAATCCAGCACTGGCTTGAACTGTGACAACCACATGGGAATGGGACAAAGCAGAACAGCTGCATTACAGGCTCTCAGTGTGTGTGCCCTTCCCCTGCTGGTTCAATCTCCCAGAGCAGGACACAAAAATGCCATCTAGGAAACCCCTCCTTCTTCTCACTGAGTAGGAGAGTTCCCATCAAGGTAGAACAGGTGCACTGCAACCCTATCAGCCCCAAGCTGGGAGAAGAGAACTCAGATGAGAAGAAACCAGCAAAAGAACTCTGGCAACATCCAAAAACAAACCAGTTTGACACTCCTGAGGGATCACAGTGGATCTACAGCAATGGAGCCTAACAAAAAGGAAATTGTTGAGCTGGAATTCCCAAAATGGAATTCAGAATATGGATGACAATAGACACCCACCAGTGTAAAAAACACCCAAAAGTTAAAGCTCACAGCTTTTATGAAACAATAGCACAAGAGGGAAAACAAAACAACAAGGTATCATCCAACATGATGAACAGAACAGTATCCCACTTATCAATATTAACACTGTATATGAGCAGCCTAATGCCCCACTTAAAAGGCATAGACTAGCTAAATAGATGAAAAAATACACCCCAAATATATGCTGTCTCCAAGAAATACATCTAACTCGCACGGACTCACACAGATTCAAGATAAAGAGATGGGAACAAAAATTCCATGAAAACAGAAACCAAGTATAGCCATTCTCATATCAGATAAAATAGACTTTAAATCAACAATGATAAAAAAGAAAAAGACAAAGATGGACATTATATAATAGTAAAAAGAGTAATTCAACAACAAGAAAAACAATCCTAAATATATATGCACCTAACACAGGAGCTCTCAGATTCATAAAACAAATTTCTACTAGATCTAAGCAAAGAAATAAATAGTAGCATCGTAATTTCCAGGAACTTCCACACCCACTGACAGAGCTGGACAGATCATCCAAGCAGAAAAATCAATAAAGAAACACTGGACTTAAACAGGACTCTGGAACAAATGGGCCTAACAGACATTTACAGAACATTCTACCCAAGAACTACTGAATATGCATTCTTCTCACCAGACCCTGGGACATCCTCAAAGATTGATCATATCTTAGGCCACAAAACATGGCTCAGCAAATTCAAAAAAACTGAAATCATACCATGTATCTTCTCAGACCACAATAGAATAAAATTAGAAATCAATTCCAAGAGAAACACTCAAATCTACACAAAGTCATAGAAATTAAAGAACCTGCTTCTGAACGATCCTTGGGTCAATGATAAAATTAAAATGAAAATCAAAAGATTCCTCAAGCTGAATGACACAAAGAGGACACAAGCTATCAAAATCTATGGGATACAGAAAAGACAGTCCTAAGGGGAAAGTTCATAGCCTTAAATGTCTACCTGAAAAACACAGAAAGATCACAAGTTAACAACCTATTGTCACATCTCAAGGAACCAGAAAAGAAAAGGCAAACCAAACCCAAACCCAGCAGAAGAAAAGAAATAACAAAGCTTAGAACAGAACTAAACAAAATGGAAACCAAAAAAAATTACAAAAATCAACAAAACAAATAGTGGGTTCTTTGAAAAGATAAGACAAAATTGATAGGCTAGCAGGCAGATTAACCAGAAATAGAAGAGAAAGAACCAAATAAGCTCAATCAGAACTGAAAAAGGAGATATTACAAATGATACCACAGAAATACAAAATATCATCCATGAATACTATGAAAAACTTTGTACTCACAAACTGGAAAATGTAGAGAAAATGTATAAATTCCTGGAAACACATGACCTCCCCAGCCTCAATCCAGAAGAAATAGAAATCCTGAACAGACCAATAATAACAAGGGAGATTGGAGCAGTAATAAAAAAATCTCCCAATAAAAAAAAAAAGCCCTGGGCCAGATGGATTCACAGCTGAATTCTACCACACCTACAAAGAACTAGTACCTATCCTATAGAAATTATTCCATAACATTAAGAAGGAGAGAATCCTCCATAACCCATTCTATGAAGCCGGTCAAAGCCAGGAAAGGACACACACACACAAAAAAAGAAAACTAGAAACTAATATCCATTATGAATATAGAGGTAAAAACACTCAACAAAATACTAGCAAACCGAATTCGATTGCACAGCAAAAAGATCATGCACCATGATCAAGTGGTTTTCATCCTAAGGATGGAGGGATGTTTCAATATATGCAAATCAATAAATGTGATTCACCACATAAACAGAAGCAAAAGCAAAGACCATATGATGGTCTCTCAATAGATGCAAAAAAAGCATTCAATAAAATCCAGCACCCTTTCATGATAAAAAACCCTCAACAAATTAGCCATAGGAGGAACATACCTCAAAATTATAACAGCCATATATGACAGACCCACAGCCAATATCATACTGAATGGGGAAAAGTTGAAAGCATTTTCCCTGAGAACTGGAACAAGACAAGCATGCCCACTGTCCCCACTTCTATCCAACATAGTGCTGGAAGTCCTAGCCATAGCTATCAAGCAAGAGAAAGAAATAAAGGGTATCCATATTGGGAAAGAGGGGGTCAAACTATCCCTTTTCTCTAATAATATGATCTTGTATCTAGAATATCCTAAAAACTCCACCAAAAGAACCCTAGAATTGATAAAATTCAGCAAAATCTCAGGCTACAAAATCAATGTACACAAATCAGAAGCATTTCTGTATACTAATAACAGTCAAGCTGAGAGTCAAATCAAAGACTCAATACCATTCACAATAGGTGCAAAGAAAAAATACCTAGGAATATATTTAACCAAGGAGGTGAAAGATCGCTACAAGGAGAACTGCAAAACACTGATGAAAGAAATCACAGATGACACAAACAAATGGAAAAACATCTCATGCTCATGGATTGGTAGAATCAACATTGTTAAAATGTCCATACTGCCCAAAGTGATTTACAGATAAAACATAATTCCCATCAAAATACTAATGTTATATTTCCAAGATCTAGAAAAAATAGTACTATTCTTCATTTGGAACCAAAAAAGAGCCCAAATAGCCAAAGCAATCTTAAGCAAAAAGAACAAATCTGGAGAGATTACATTATCAGACTTCAAATTAAACTACCAGGCTCTAGTAATCAAAACAGCATGGTACTGGTGTAAAAGTAGAGACATAGACCAATGGAACAGAATAGGGAACCCAGATATAAAACCATCTACATACAACCAACTGATCTCTGACAAAGCAAACAACAACATACACTGGGGAAAGGATGTCCTATTCAATAAATGGTATGGGGAAAACTGGATAGCCACATGTAGAAAAATGAAACAGGACCCCTATTTCTTGCCAGATACAAAAATTAATTCAAGATAGATAAAAGACTTAAATGTAAGGCATGAAACCACAAACATTCTAGTAGAAAACACAAGAAAAACTCTTCTAGACATTGGCCTAGGCAAAAAATTTACAAATAATACCCCAAAAGCAAATACAGCAACAACAAAAATAAATAAACGGGACTTAATTAAATTAAAAGGCTTCTGCACAGCAAAAGAAATAATCAACAGAGTAAATAGCCTACAGAATGGGAGAATATATTTGCAAGCTATACATCCAATAAAGGGCCAATATCCAGAATTTACAAAGAACGCAAACAAAACAGCAAGAAAAAAAATAACCACATCAAAAAGTGGACAAAAGACATGAACAGAAGTTTTTCAAAAGAAGATAGACAAATGGACAATAAACACATGAAGAAATACTCATCATTGCTAATCATTAAAACCACAATGAAATACCACTTTACCCCTGTCAGAATGGCCGTTATTAAAAAGTCAAAAAAAACAATAGATGCTGGTGTGTATGCAGGGAGAAAGGAATACATACACTGTTGGTGGGACTGCAAATTAGTACAACCTCTGTGGAAAACAGTACAGGATTCCTCAAAGAAATAAATGTAGACTTAGTATTTGACCCAGCAATCCCACTATTGGGTCTACTTATTTGGAAAATGGGTCATTTTCTCAAAAAGACACCTGCACTAAAATGTCTATTGTAGCACAATTCACAATTGCAAAGATGTGAAATCAACCTAAGTGTCCATCATTCATGAATGAATTAAGAAAATATGGTATACCATAGAGTACTACTCAGCCATAAAAAGAAATGAAATAATGTCGTTTGAGCAGCTTGGGCGGAACTGGAGACCATTATCCTAAGTGAAGTAACTCAGGAATGGAAAAACAAACACCATGTGTACTAATAATAGGGAACTAATTGATGAACAGACACAGGTGCAAAGAGATGTAAAGGTCATTGGAAATCAAGAAGGGGAAGGAGGAGGGGTAAACACTTACCCATCAGGTACAGTGAACACTATTCAGATGATGGGCACACTAAAAGCCCCAACTTAAGCATTTTAAAAAGTATCCATATAACAAAAATATTTGTACCCCTTTAATATTTTGAAATTTTTAAAAATCACTTGATTATAATGCATCATCATTTTAATATACATAAAATATTAGCTAATGGATTCCATTAGCATATTTTATTCAAGATTGTGGCATTTCAAAGTAGGGAGCATTGGTCTAGTATTTTCTCTGCTTTCAGTGTTCTTATCCGGCTTTGAAATCAAGGATATACGAATGTCATTTAAATGAAATGAACAGCTTTCCTTCTTTTTCTATACTCAGATACAACTTGTAAAGTGGGGATTATCTGTTCCTTGGATGTTTGGTAGGACTTACCCATAAAACTATCTAGGTCTGCTGTTTTGGGGGAGGACGGTGGGTATGGGGAGAGTCTTTATTATCACACTGATTTAGTTAATTAATGAATATTGGTCTCTGTACGTTTCGTTTCTCCTGTGTTGGTTTTGCACCCATTTTATTTAGTTGTACTTGGAAGAAAAGGAAGGTGTCCACCTGGGGGTTACAGGAGGAAAACAGTGCCCCAGTTGCTGTCTAAGGAGAGCCATCCCATCACGGGGCCAGAGGACAGGCAGAATACATATCTGTGTGAAGGGGACTGAAATGCTCCTTCTGCGATCAGAGTTCCCATCTGTCCCAAGGAGGGAGCCTCAAGAGGCAAGACTTTCAGCCCATGTGGGTTTGTGTAGCGTGAATACCCTTCCTCTGTGACAGGCCAGCAGTTCTCATCCTGTCACTGGCTTTCCTTGGATCACTGACGTAGGCCCCAGCAGCAAAGAGCCAATGCCACTGAAACGACCGCTTTGGCAGAATACGAGCTTGCGTAAGCTCGGGCCTCGCCACAGCCTCCTCGGCTATAAATGGCAGCCCCTTCACAGGACAAGAAGTCGGTCTAGCTTTTAGAAGGACAAGTGAATATCAAAGAGCCAGTAACTTGCCTTCAGAGAAGCTCGACCAGGGTTGTGGGGGTCCAGGGATCTCACATGAGGACCGCCTGTTGGAGCTGGGCTGGGAATGGTACTAAGGGGCATGAGAGAGGCCTCCTTACAATTAAAGAATCCTCGTGGAGTGAGGATTGTAGATTCTTTTCAGTGTATTGCATTGCACAATAGGGCAGGGGGAGGCAGATTTTGGTTAAAAGTAAGGAGATATTTCCAGTTGAGCTGTGAGTCCTCCATTGCTGGAGGAGTTTATGTAGAGATTTCAAACAGCCCCTCCTGGGTCAACGCAGAAATTTGGCTTTGACAATGAGAAGGAAGCTCAAGTGGGGGTTGCAGGCAGACTGTGCACTCAGGAAGACAAAATTTTAGGAAGGGTCACACATGGACAACTAGATAAACATTCCCTGGGCCCTTTCATATTCCAGATTCTGAACTGGATAGTTTTATATCTACACACTGGTTAGTGTGTGATAGCAATGCTCTGCATTATTTATTCCCATGCTAATACGAAGATACCAGGGATCAGAATGATTAACTCGTCCAAGGTTGCACAGCAACCAAGAAGCAGAACCAGAATTCGAGCCAAGGTGCTCGGCAAGGCTGCACCCGTCCTGGCGGAGACCAGGGCTGCCCACGCTGCGCTGTGCCTTCCAGGAGTCTCTGGGGTCTGGTTAGAACGCGGATTATGTCTGAGGAGGTCTGGGCTGGGGCCTGGGGCCCGGCGTCCGTAACACGCTCCCAGGGCATGCCAGTGCTGCTGATCTACAGGTGACAGTTTGAGTACCAAGGGTGTCAGTACACTCTGAGAATTGAGTATTGATCTTGATAAAGTCATTCAGGAGTCTTTGATTACAGGTGAATTTGATAACTCTGTTTCCTGGACGAGAAAACTGAGAAGAAGAGGGAGACAGTCCCTGTTGTGCATGCAGCTCTGCAAGCCCCGACGGAGACTCGGCCCCTGCCCCCTGCTGCTTGTGCCCTGCTGAGGCCCAGCCAGGTCCCCACCCCTGGGGAATGGGAAGAATGGGGCCAGCAGAGACAGAACCCAGTCGGTCGCCTGGTCACTTAACTAATATTTATTGAGTGCTCACCGTGAGCTGGAGACTGTCGTAGGCACTTGAGATGCAAAGATAAACACAGCACTTTCATAATCTAGCGGAGTGAGTCTAAACCAAAACAGTTATCACGGGGTTTGGTTACATGTCTGACTTACAGTTTTCTTGGCCCAAGCCCTTGAAACACCCTGACTTTTCTCGCTCTGTCAGCCTCTGTGTCCAATCTGTCACCGGTTGGCTCCGTATGAATAAACAACGCAGGGAACTGCCAGAGCACCAATGGCGGCTCCATCTGTGTGAGCGGGAGTGTCCTGAACCAGCAGCGGGCAGTCCCGCGCCCTCCGCCCGGCCAGGCCGGGGCTGGGCGGCTGACTGGCTGCAGATCCCTGGGCCTTACCTCAGCTGCCACACACCGAGCCAGACGGAGGAGGAGACCAAACCCACGTCGCACCGCGCTCTGTTCAGAGAGCTGGCCGTGCCGGTCCTGCTTCGTGACAGAGGAGCCTCAGGGCCCTGAGGGCCTTTCCCCAGCTGTCCCTCTGCCCCCGCGCTCCTTCTGTCCTTTGGTCCACACCCAGACGTCACCCTCTGTGACTCCCCAGCGAGGCCATCACATTTTCTACTTTAAGTTTGCCCACAGTTCTAACCACTCGTTGGTCGTGTCTCCTTGCTTATCTGTCTGTGAGAATAGGCCGGGACGCTCAGCCGAGAGGACGTCATGCATAAGGTGGCTCTCAGGCGTCCCCGTTGCTCCCTTGTGACTGTTGGGTAGACCTGCCCACCCCACCCCCAGACTCTTGCCTCAGCCTCCCCTCCCTGTAAGCTTCTCTTTGTTTACCTTCCCTGCCCCCGTCCCAAATGAAGTCCGTCCTCTGTGCAGCTGCCAGCACGGTTTTTCTGTGCGTGTTTTTCGCTGGGCATATGACGGCTGCACCCTCCGCTCTCAAGAGCTTATTCCCTCTGGGGACTCTGCCTCTGAAGTGGGAGGGCCAGGCCTCTGCGGCGCTGGCTTGGCTCTGGGACCCTCGGGCCGGCGCGCCCTCGCACCGCAAGCCTTGCGGCCAGGCCCACGCGCCGGGAGAGGGCCTCTGTCTCCCTTGGCCGGCTTCCCTCCTCCCGCCTGGACTTGGAATCTCTCGATATTTTCCACTGTCCAAGCATCAAACCTACGTCTTTGCAAGCTGGCTCTCGATCATGTTCTTTCTTTTTTAAAAATTTGTTGCTATCGAACCACGCTCTAAAGTTCCCATAATAAAAAAAGAAAACAAACACAGGGGGGAAAAAAACCTCCTTTAATCAATGCTTGCTGTCTTAACTGGCGCTTCAGATGAGCACTTCTCAGGCAAACGGATGACCACATGGCCGTTCCAGGGAGAGGAGGGGTGCTGAATTGGCGCAGAGCTCTGCTCTGTCTCGTCACGGCACTGCCTTTGATCTTTAATTTGAGCCACGCTAGGCAGGGCTCAGCACATTCTGAAAACACACTTTGTGATTAAAAACTGCGCGGTACATCAGCCAAAACATTTGTTTATATTTTACCCCCAATTTCAGAGTTCTTGTTTCTTGTCATGCCGTCCTCAAGAACTTTCTTTATATAATTAGAGAGGTGTGAGCGCTCGGAGCATGACTGTGCAATAGGACTGAAAGTGAAGTTTCCCTTCTCTGAAGACAGAGAAAGGTTTTTCCCCATCTTTTCAAGTATGAGGTCCATGCAGATATGGCAAAGCCACCTTCCCTGCCTCGTTTCTAGACAGTGAGGACAGTTCAGGCTGCCCAGGAAAGAAGGAGCTTCACAAAGAATGAGACCCTCTGAACAGGGCCGCTCTCAGCCCAGGGGACGCCTCGGAGACACGAGGGTGTCTGAACGCGCTAGCGTGTGTCTCCAGTTCCGTGGGAGCGGCATTTCTTGACAGTGGCACTATTCACATTTCAGGCCGATAATTCCAATAATTCTACAGTGCACAGGACAGCTCCTCATGGCTTGGGTTTCTCAACTTCAGCTCTATTGACAGTTGGCACTAAAGGTTCTTTCCTGTGCATCGTAGCTGTTCAGCAACACCCGTGGCCTCTACCCCCCAGATGCCAGTAGCGCCCCCTCCCCTACCACCAAGCGTACAAATATAGCCCCCGGGCGCCTGTAAGTGCCCCCTGGGGAAAGCAGGCTCCCCGCCAGTTGAGAACCACTGCATTGGAGGGACTTGGAAAAGGATCCTTCTAAGTGAGAGGCAGGGTCCGTGTGACCCAGAGTAGTGGGCACACAGTAGGACCACCTGAGAGACATTCAGCAAGTGACACTTGCCAGGCCCGTGTCTGACCAAGTAAGTCAGAGTCTTACCGGTGGGCCCAGGCTTCAGTAGCCTTTAAAAGTCCCCAGAGAGATTCTAGTGTAGGTTCAGGGTTGAGAAAGAGAAAGCTTTGAAAGGAGAGGCAGTTTCGTGACCTCCACTGACAGAGGAGCAGGGGCCTCGGGACATCCCAATTTCATTAACAAGAGAGTCAGAAAGGAAAGACCCAGGATGCCACAGAATCTAACTGAGTCTCTGTATTTGCTCTTGTTGTCTTCCTGAGTGGTTTGTAGAACTCTTAAAATGGAGAAGGTCTGTGCCCTTTTCTGCAGAGGTGGCAGGAAGGGAGGAAATGGGGAGACTGGGTGACACCTCACTCCAGGCTGGGGAGAAGAGGAATCCTAGAGGGATAGCAAGTATTTGCAGACTTTCAAAAGGAAGGTAGACTGAGTCTGTGAGGCCTCAGGGAACAGGGAAAGAGGCTGAGACAGGCCAGGAGGGGAGTGGCTGTGAGGCTAACAACCAGCCCCTGGCCACTCAGTTCCAGTCAACTTTCAGTTCAGAATGCTGTAGTCCCACCCAATATCCCAAGCTACAAAACCACCCATAGCAGGGAGATTAAGGGCATGAGTTTTGGAGTCACTACAGTTATGCTTAATTCTTGGTTCCATGTCTTACTGACTGAGAGAGCTTAGAGAAGTCAGCTACTTGACCTCCCTGGGCCTCAGTTTTCCTATCTGTAAAATGGGGATATTAATAATACCTATCTCATAGAGCTGGCAGAAGAATTAAATGAGGTTATCCATGAAAAGCGTTGAGTACAGTGCTCACTAAATATTAATTACTGGCATTAGCTGTTATTCTTTGCCCCCAATATCCAGTGAGTCAAGAAGTCCTATTCTTTGTTCCTTGGAAATGAACCTGTCCTTCCTATATCTGTTGGCTTTGCCTGGGTTCTATACCACCAGTCACTCCTCCTGGAAGGTCTACCTTTCTCTGACACCCAGCTGACCCCTCTCTGGGTGTTACTAGGCTTGTGTGACTCATTCAATTTTCCAGGGGTTGGTTGCAACCAACAGAATGAAATCCAAAATCCAGAACCTACTTCTTTGGTCACCCTGTGGTCCTCCAGCATGTTGGAATTGTTAGTTTGTGTTCCCATGAGCAGAGAGTGTTGATTGGCTTCCCTTGCTTGTGTTTTAAATGTCTGTATGTTTTCAAATCACTCTAAGTGTTGGTCAAATGAACTCCCCTGTCCACAGTTTATATGTCTTGGACTGAAGTGTTGCACATTTTGTGTGTGTGTGTTATGTTTTAAATATGTTTTGTTTTCCCAGCAAGTGCTGTAAGTGATTTGGAAACATTGCCTCATCCTGATTAATTTCTTTTCTGGATCTCATGTAGGGTCTTGTTTATTTACATTAATAAGAAGACTATACAAACAGCTTACATGTGAAATTTTCTCCTGAGGACACAGAGGCTGATGATAGAGGCTAATTCATGAGTGAGGGGAAATTGAAATCTACGTTCTTTCAGCTTTTGTCTGAGCCTAGTGCTGCAACCAGTCTCCCGATCAACAGAGCTTGTTTAAGGCAGTGGTTTCATTTCGGGTCTCCCCAGTCTGACGGTTTATCTGACAGCTTGCCTTTCGGGGTGGGGAGGGGTCAAGATGAGACAAAAAAAAAAGAGGACAAAAAGGAAGAAAGCAACTAAAAGACAAATGGTCTCAAAATCAGACTCTTTGGAAACTTCTGGGCATTGATTGACCCTGAAAAAGAAAATGCTTCCAGAAATATATTGTTGCATTGCCCCAAAAGTTGGACTCTTAAGATTCTTGTTCTAAGTCAGCCCCCATCTACTGGTTGTACAAACAACTAGCCCCGCCTGTGAGAATGAGGCCACTGAGGATGGAGACAGGTCTAATTAGGGAAATAGTACCTTGAATGAAAAGCAGTATTCCAATGCCTTGAATGAAAAGCAGTAGTGTTTCCTTTGAAGGGACAGATGTTGAGTCCTTGAACATACAGCTCACATGGATATTTGTATAAATTATTAATATCCCTTTCAATTAGTTTGGTTTCCTGCTGGGTTATAATTATCAATAACCGTGAACTTGTCTATTTCCTTCTGCTAGCCTGGGAAGTCCCTAACTACAAAGGGCAGTCAGAGTGGCATGATGGATGCAGGTGTGGGATTTGACGACAGATAAGCCCAGTCCTGCTGCTGGCCAGCTCCCTAGCTCAGGGGAAATTATCTGACTGACCTCCCCCACAGAACCAGCTTTGTCATCTGTCAAATGAAAGAATCCTAGTAGCCACCCTCTGGGTTGCTGTAAGATCAGGCGGGATCACAGAAGTAAAGCCCCTGGCAGAGTGCTGGCACACTCAACCCACGCAGCAGCTGCGGTGACGAGGAGGATGGTTTACGTAAGTCCATTGAGGACACGGTCTCGAATCTGCATCACCAGCTTCTAGACCAGTATCTGGGAATGAAGTGTCTGAAACGAATGCATGAGCATCATGCCCACATTTTCAGGCCTTTGCCGTGTTTGGTAGGAGTATTTAGGGAAGTACGAGCACATCTGCACCCCAGTGGCACGTCTAGTGCTTTGGCTGCAATTGGACAAGTGACATTCTTTTTTTTAATTTCAGCATATTATGGGGGTACAAATATTTAGGTTACGTATGTTGCCTTGCCGCCCTCCGTCCCCAGTCAGAGCTTCAAGCGTGTCCATCCCCCAGATGGTGCACATCACACTCATTATGTATGTATATTCTTAAATCCCCACGATTTGGGGGAAGGGATCTTCCCCAGGGAATCATTCGCTTAGGGGATTGTGAACAGGACAGAACAATGGCTTGGGGACTGCTACACTGAGGGGATGAGAGGAACAAGTTAGAGAAAAAGGTCAGTCAGAAATCAGAGGGCAAAACTCTGCTCTGAAGTCAAGGAAGAGTTCCTCTGAGGAGACGATGCTCCTCCAGGGTGGCAGCAAGTTCAGGGGAGGCCGCTCCTGGTGAGATGGACAAACGCCGTAGTAGGGTCACCCAGTCTTATCAGAGTTGCATGATGCCATTTGTTCCATTTTCTCTGTTCTGATTAGTGGCCACTGAAGAGACTTTACCCACCATGACAAATGAACACTCTACCCTAATGGCTGTCAGCTGGGCTGTGGTTTGTGGCCATTGTTTGCACACAAAAGCCTGATCCCATTAAGATGGCCAGATATTTCCTGCCATCACTTGGACTTGCGCTCACAAACATTTGATGCTATTTATAAAGCCCTTCTCTGCAAATACACATTGGTCACATTTGTGTGACGCCCATTAATTAAGGCCAGATTTGAAGCTCTCACAGCTGCCACTTCTATTAACTGACTGCAGGGAACACAGGACGTCATTTTTCCAGGAGATAATTTGGACATCGGAGAAAAGCCAAGAGATCCTTGAGTCCCTGTGGCACTTACCTTGACTTCCAAGCTCCTAATGAAAAAGCTTCTTAGACAAAAAGGGACAAAAAGACCCTTTCACAGAAACCATCAACAGTCTCTGCCAAGCAGGAGATTTATTGGGTGGGAACGAACACACACACACACACACACACACACACACACACACACACACACACTGCTTTTGAGGCACTCTGCAAAATGAAAAGCTGTCTATCTGGGGAAAGTAATCATGTGAGGAGATGGCCTTGAAGATAGCAGGAAGCAGCTTAGTTTTCTGCGAAAGAAAAAAATGGACCCATTTACAACTGTGACTTTGCTAAAAGGCTGAAAAGAGTGTATTTTCTCTTCCATCTACCTTACTTTAAAGGAAATACATTATAAGTGGTAGGAAAACACGATCTTCTAGTTCTCAAATGTTTTAATTAATAGCAAATCAAAAATATATAGAGATTACCAGTTATCAAAGAAATAAAAGACTAATTCTCTCCTGGAGATTTACAAGATGCAAAGGGGCAGGAGTACACTGCAAGGAGATGATACTGAAAATAATCACGATGATAATAGAGTTAGTGTTTATTAGGAGTTTACAGCATGGCACTTCAGATATATGCATTTTTATGAATTGTCTCATTTGACTCTTAAAAACCTAAGTGCTATTATATGCCTATTTTATAGATGAGGAAACTGAGGCTTCGCCAGCTTCAGCAATTTGCCCAAGGTCACCCAGCTGGCAGATACGGGGTGGGGACCTAGACTTCAGAGAGGTCTTCCTGGGGTGAAGTGTCTGCCAGGACCTCGTGACATCCAGCACAAAGGAGGCACTCGGGCTTTGGAGACAGAGCAGGGCCTCATCCAGGTTCTGTCACATGACCTTCAAATATTGCTTAACTCAGTTCCTCAGCTGAAGTACGAAGGGAAAAATAATAGCTGCCTCATGAGCTAAAGATTAAATGAATTAAGGATAAACAAAATCCAGAGATACTCAACAAATGTCATCTTAAGAGTATTCTGCACCCCCCACTCCTGTCATTTCAGCTCATTTCAGTTATTTCTTTTTCCTCCCACCACCTGCTACACTGTCCCTGCATTCTCAGCTTCCTCTTGGCTCTTTGTCACGGGGACCAGCACAGAGAAATCCTTCCTTTGCTCGGCTCTTCCTAGCAGTGCCTAGCTGTGCCTCCCACTCCCCTGACCCCTGCTGGTCCCCCCAACCTCCAGCCTCTCCCACCTCCCCGCAGAGGCGTGCTCCACCGCACCTCAGAGCCCGGGAGCCTGCGAGGCTTGCTGGCGGGCCTAGCACTCGCTTGCGTGTTGGGATTTCTTACCTGCGAGCAGGTTCCTAAGAGAAGAGCTCTGAACCACTGTGGTTTCCTCCCTCAAAACTGCTTTCTAAGTTTAGGTTTTATTTTAGACAAAACTAGGCCTTTCTGGCTTAGTATATTTTCTGAATTTCCTGGAGGATGAGTTAAAAAGAGACTAGACAATAATTAGTAGAGTATTTTTCAAATATAATCTGTGGACTTTAGCTGGAAAACATAGGCAACTGGAAGACTCCTTCAGATAAATGTTCTTTTGCATTGTAAGTTCAAGTGAGAGAAGGTAGCAACTGGATGAATTCACTGATGGCAACAGGATAAACAGAAGAGGGTTTATCTGAGGGTCTCTCTGAGGGTAAACGTTCTCTTGGGAGAACACCCACCATTAGGAGGTAGGAGGGGGCCAAGGGTCACTGCTGTCTTCAAGTTCAATTAACTTTTTGACCATTGTTTACAGATCTTTTTCTTGTTTACATTCAAAACACTTGTATTTTAAAATTTAGATGAAAACTAAGACAGTTTTAATTACAAATTCTTAAAACATTTGGCTTTCAAAAAAAAATACCTTGGGCTGTATACAGAAAGCAAACACAGCCAAGGACTGAGGCTTTGGAAGCCCACAGCTAGGAGAGAGCAAAGGAAAGGAAGGGGAGCGGGAGAGCCGGGACGGCCTGCTGTGGGAGGACAGATGGAGAGGTGAGGGATGAGCTCCGGGGAGACCTCACTGGGCACAGGGAGAACCGAGTGCTGAGCATCTTCCAGGAAGAAAATGTGAGTTACCTGGTGAGGCTGGCAGTCCATGGCAGGGGGTTAAAGGGGCAATGGTAGTGTGACAGTGATGCTTGCTCAAGATGTTTGGCAGTGGGAGGATAATGGCTGGAAGGGGAAGTGGTGTGGTGGGTGCCAGGGCTTGGGGTAGGAGGTAGTGGGGAGTTATTGTTCGATGGTACAGAATTTTAGATTCACAAGATGAAAAGGTATTATGGGGATGGATAGTAGTGATAGTTGTGCAATGTTATGAAGGTATTTAACACTGCTGAACTGCACATTTAAAATGGTTAAGATGGTAAATTTTATGTTATGTGTATTGTACCACAATTTTTAAAAAGAAAAGTGGAGGCAGCATCCGACTTGGAGCTGTGGTGAAGGCCAGGATTGTCAATGATCCCACGTGTAATTTCTACATTTTTGCAGGGTATGATTGATCTTTTATATTAATAGTATAACATTGAGCTGATACTACATGGTATAGAATGCAGAATTCTAGGGGTTGTATTTCCAGAAGGTTGAAGGTCATTTGGATATTTGTGGGCCCTCTGATGTACTCTGTGTGATACATAAAAATTGCGATGTAATGATGCCCAGGGGGCCTTTGCAGGGGGTCTCCAAGCCATCATCCATAGCACAGCAGTGCTGAGTTAGAGGTAAATTCTGAACCCTTGAAGACTAAAACTATACATGAAAATCATGGAATTGGCAAGTAACATCCTGTATCTATTAATAGTTTATCTTTTCTGTATAACATAAAAATATATTTTTAAGCAATTTAAACTACTCAATTTAAAACTTTATTGTTCTCATAGTCTCAATCCTTTTAAGTGAAGTCATTCAATGCGGCAGTGTCAGGAATTTGAAAGAAAGAACTCAGGGCATAGTTTTTGTTGGATATTAGAAATTAGTGTGGTCCAGCCTTTGTCATCTAGCATGAAATTCTACATAATTGTGTGGCTGTGGTTTTACGAATTTAAGCAGAAGTTCTGTATCAACCAAAATAGGCTACGTTACGCTTGAGTGACAAACTCTGTCATGACAAAATGGTTGGTGGCTTAACACAAAGGGTTCTTTCTCCTGCTAGTCCATGAAAGCCAGCAGGGGCCCTGCCCATCAGAGTCCTTCGGGGACCCAGGTTGTTGGAGGTACCGCCATCTTAGGCAGCTGCCATCACATCCCAAGGCTGCAAAACTGGCTGTGGCAGAGGAAGAAGGGGTTGCACCCCTCCTGCACCAGCAGTTAAATGCTTCAACATGGAAGTGACACATGCCACTCCCACTCACATCCCATTGGCCAGAACTAGTCACATGGCCACGCCTAACCCCAGAGGTAATTGTGATCCATCCTGTACCTCATGGCAGAGGAGCCACGTACTGAGAAACATCAGCAGTGTCTAACAGAGGTTCATTCTACCATTACTTTGGCCTAAAATGAAAAGATTAATACTTTCGTCAATTTTATAAACTGTAATTTTGAAACATTAAATAAATCCTGGTGGCTTAGGGACTGGAAGGAGTTCCGGTAGGCCAGATATAATTTGGAAATGACATGTACTTAAGCTAATGGACTGTCATTATTTCATTTAAATGCCCCATTTGCAATACAGAACCAAAATGCAACAAAATTCCTCTACACAAGGGTTTAGGCTCTAATTTCTTCATTCTTCAAATGGGACATTCTCTGAATTGGAATGGAAGCCAAGGTGTAGTCATAAGAATTTCACTTAATTCAAGAATGATTATCACTAAATATGTGCTAGTTATGAAAAGAATGCATAGTCAAATTTTGCATATTCTTTGCTCAGGGGACTGAGATGTAACAATGCAGTTGATGACACAAGGCACATGATGATATTTTAACTTAAATGTTTTAAATGACTCGGTATTAAATTGTTAAACAACAAAAAATTATTATCTTAATTTTTTTTTTTTTGAGACAGAGTCTCGCTCTGTTGCCCAGGGTAGAGTGCCGTGGCGTCAGCCTAGTGCACAGCAACCTCAAACTCCTGGGCTCGAGCGATCCTCCTGCCTCAGCCTCCCGAGTAGCTGGGACTACAGGCATGCGCTACCATGCCCGGCTAATTTTTCTATATATTTTTAGTTGTCCCACTAATTTCTTTCTATTTTTAGTAGAGATGGGGTCTCGCTCTTGTTCAGGCTGGTCTCAAACTCCTGACCTCTAGCAATCCTGCCTCGGCCTCCCAGAGTGCTAGGATTACAGATGTGAGCCACCAGGCCCAGCCATGATCTTAATTTTATGGCTTTCTATAGTCCTGACTCACTGCCAGACTATTCCTGGATGTTCATATCCCTCATTTCATACAGGATGGTCTAGGTGAGTTATAGATTTTTTTTGCTTAGCAAAAAAGCCAAGCCAGAAAAACAGGTTACTTGGGTTAATTCAGCTGAATTTTTTTCTTATTCAAAATATTAACAAAACTTACTTTAGCTTTATGAAGAATAATACATCTCACGATATATATTACTGACTTTTTTTTCGGTAAAGACAGGTCAAGAAAGAAATCATACTGTTTGGTAGCCACCAAATTGCTAGTCTTTGGGGCTATTGGGAAAGCAATAACAAAGGCACCTCTCTAATCCTGTGTAGTGAAATTTGAGGTCAGGCTGTTGATGGCAAGAGAGCAGGGGTTGCCAGGACTGGTCTCCAATTCTCCCTTATTGGGCTGAGTCTCATGATATAAGTTGAGGCCACTGAACCAGGTGACTTCTACAGAGCCAAGAGCAGGAAGGACTACATGACATAGATAAAGACCCAAGTTATGCTAATTATTGTTTAGAAATTTCAGGCTTTCCCCAGATTGCATATTTTAATCTTTGCATATTTAATCTTTTCATTTTATGTCCATCCCTTTATCTTATAAACCCTGATTCTGCCATGAAGCCGTCTCTGAATTCCTAAGCCATTGCTGCCCAGTTTATCCCTTAATTGCTGTTCCACTACCATGCAGTTCAACTCTTCTTTATTTTGCTCACAGATACCGTCTCCCTATCTAGGCATTAAGCCCACTGAGAGCAGGGGTATGACATATGCCACTTTTGACTTCTCTAAAGGACTGGATCAGTGCTGAGTATATGGGAGATATTTAATTATTAATAATCCTTCAGTAATACAGCAACTCACCTGATTATTTAAACCTTTCCTTCCACACCGACTTACATGTGCATACACACACATACACACACGCACACACTCATCATTCAGTCTTTGCCTGAGTGGCTAATGGTAAAGAACTCACTTCCTCCCAAAACAGCCTGCCCCATCCCTGGTCAACTTAACTGTTAATGTAGTGGGTGGCTAAGGCTTTCTGAGTGCCTTCTATGCTCTAGGCCTGGTGCCTAGCCCTTTACACGTGTTCTAACAGTTGATCCTCACAGCAGTCTGAGGCAGATTCGCTAAGGTTCTGTCTTTGGATCAGTTCTTCCGTACTGTCTCCCTATATGCCCCAGTCCAATTTCTTAGGACTACAGATAGGAAGTCTAATCCCTCTTCCATGTGACAGAGCCTCCAATTTGGGGGCCATGTAGCAATGCTTGTCTTCTTTTCTTCTTGTTAAACATCCCAGTTCTTTACACTGTCATAACAACAATTGCAGAGTCTTACTGAGTGCTTACTATATTCCAGGCACTACATTGATGATAAATGCTTTCCTTCTGTGCTTTAAATTATTATTATTTTTCCTATTTACAGTTGACAAAGGGGTGAGAAAGGTTATGCACCTTGCCTAAAGTCACACAGTCATTATCTGTCCAACAGAATGCAACCCCAGGAAAGTGTGATTCCAAAGACAGAGTTTCTAATTAGTACTCAGTATCATTGCTACCTAATTGTGATTTTTTTACTTTTTTTACAGTATAGAATTCCTTATGTCACTTTTGTAATAAAAAGGCAAAAAGGTCAAATCACAGAAAGAAGATTCCATTAAATCTTTAATATATATAGATATATCTTTAATATATCTATTAATATATCTTTAGATACATTAGATATTTAGATATATTAGATATACCTTTAGATATATTAGATATATCTTTAGATCTTTAGATATATCTTTAATATATCTATTAATCTTTAATATTATTATACCACTGTTTTCAGGGGAAAGCCAAATGCTAGAAAAGGCACAATACCAAATAGAAACTGTAAAAATATTTTTTTGGTACCTGTACCATGGTAAAGTTATTCCAAGTAATTTAGCTTTGGAGCTAGGAACCTAGGGCTCTATTTACACTAGGGTGATCTCATTGCATAGTCCTGACAAAGAGGGGATAATGTTGAGAAAAAGACCTGTTTGGGGCAAATACTTCAAATCAAATGAAGTATATTAGAAATGAAGTGGCACAGACCAGTGTCCAAAGGTCTCCAGAGGGCAGAACATGGAACAATGTGTACAGTACACAGAGAGAGGCTTCCAGTAGCTGGGGAGGAGGAATTGTTACAAGTTAGAGCTGTTCAGGAATGAATGAATTGGCTTCCTCAACCAGTGGGACACTCCCTGTCACTGGAGAAGGTCAAACAAAAGCAGACAGACACGGCTCTTGCAAGGACAGAAATGGCTTAGAAAGTTAAAGGTTACAGGCACCCAGGAGGTTATCTGGAGACGTATAAAAAGTTGACACATATAGTCCAAGTTTAGGCCAGGCGAGGTGGCTCATGCCTGCAATCCTAGCACTCAGGGAGTCTAAAGGAGCGAGAATCACTTGAGGTCAGGAGTTCGAGACCAGCCTGAGCAAGAGTGAGACCTCATCTCTATTATAAATAGAAAAAATTAGCTGGGCACAGTGCCACATGCCTGTAGTCCCAACTATTCAGGAGGCTGCAGCAGAAGGATCAGTTGAGCCCAGGAGTTTGAGGGTACAGTGAGCTATGATGATACCACTGCACTCTAACCTGGGGGACAGAGTGAGACTCAAAAAAAAATATTCACATAGTAAAGCATTTTTAAAAGTGCAGAGCATGTGCTATCATCTGGTCATATGATTCTCACATTTATTAGTAGAAATGCTCTTTTTTCCAAACAAAGGTAATCCCAATGTGTAAAATAAAATTTTAAAAACTGCTAATGTATATTGTTAGCATAAATTAATTTTTAATTAAAACATTAACATCTAAGTATTGTACAGGCATTTAGTGAGTGTGTGGCTATTTTGTCAAATAGAAAACTTAGCACAAGGAATATGGAAAATAGTTTTGATGCTTCAGCATTCAGTTTATGTCTGACTTTTGTTTCAATTTACAACTCTCGAGGAGTTCTTGATTAACACAGACAGGAAATTGTAAATTATAGATAAGTAGTCTTTTTGAGTAAATAAAAATGGGAGCAGTTTGTCCTGAATGCTGCATAAAAATAAGTTGATTCAGTAATGGCCAGTGTGTTATAATCAAGGATATTCTATGGTTGAATGTATATGTTTATTACAGGTCTTCATATTTTAAAAATATGTTTTAAAGATTATGAAAACATTTAAGTAGAACCTTGGAATAGCTTGAAAGCCACTGTCCTGTCTCATTTAGCAGACATGTTTGATAGGTCAAAGTAGCCCCAGTGACCTGTCTAGTACCTCAGCAGGAGACAGAGGACCCAGGCTGACCTTGGCTAGACCAGGTGGCCTGTATGGTTTTTTCTACCCTAAGATTCTGTGATTCTAGCATTCTGTGTTTAGTGGGGATACTTGCCAACAAGCCCGATTCTCCTATGATAAGCCTCCTCTTCATTCTACTGGTTGGGCCATTGTGTCCTTCTCTATATTATGAATCTGTTATGAAATGAAATTTCAAAGTTATATTTTCTGAAAAGGATAGATGTCCTTTGTTTCAAATTCTTTTTTTTTTCCTCTCTCTCCTATTTTAGTGATATTTGTGTGAAATAGAGAGCTCTGGTCTTCAACAGCAAGGATAGTTAGTGGTTCTTACTAATATGAACTGGTAACTATAAGGTGAAAATTTACAAGGAAATGCAAATTGGATTTTCAGGGCCAATCCAGGCCATTGGATTTTCATACCCTATGCCTGTGGTCCCCAACCCCCAGGCTATAGACTGGTACTGGTCCATGGCCTGTTAGGAACTGGGACGCACAGCAGGAGGTGAGCAGGTGGGTTGAGCAAGCAAAGCTTCATCTGTATTTACAGCCACTCCCATCACTCACATCACCACCTGAACTCCGCCTCCTGTCAGATCAGCAGCAGCATTAGATTCTCATAGTGCAAACCCTACTGTAAACTACATTCGAGGGATCTAGGTTGCATGCTCCTTATGAGAACCTAATGCCTGATGATCTGAGATGGAACTGAGGTGGTGATGCTAGCACTGGGGAGCAGCTGTAAATACACGGTATCATTAGCAGAGAGGTTTGACTGTACAATAAATGTAATGTGCTTGAATCATTCCCAAACCATCCCCTGCCAACAGGTCCATGGAAAAATTGTCTCCCATGAAACTGGTCCCTGGTGCTAAAAAGACTGGGGACTGCTGCCCTATGCCACCCTTGTTTGTATTCTGTCTCCCTGACATTTTAGCTTATATCCAAAAAACCTGGTTCAATTTATTGATGGCTTTGAGCTACAGCAAGGAGGAAGACAGACACCCTCATATGACATGGGTTTCCAGCCATCATAAGATACAGACAGTTCTGCTAGTTACTATCTGAATGGCTATGTGTCAGCTGTGTCACCATTACCAACTTATTTGAGGCAGGGATTTTCCAGTGTTCAAGTAGACACTTCCAGTAACTTTCTTTAGCAGTCTAGTTCACAGCTTAGCACAGGGTTAATGGCTCTGTTAACTCATGGAACCCATAGGAGGCATTAACAACTCAAGATTAATATTCTGTAGCAGCTGCTATTGAGCCATGGGTTTATAGCCTGCCCCTGCTCAGGATCCCCAGAAGCTTCTTTATCTTAGAGGGAATAGGCTGCTTTCCTATCGTTATTTAAAAACGCAAGTTGAACAAATTGAAATTATACGGTGATTTCTTTGTAACCCTCAACCACCTATAAAATACAGTCTCAAAGATGGTAACATAAGGCTCAAAAGGTGGAGCCCCAGGCTCCTAGGAGCTTGCAGGGATGACTCAAACAAACCCAAAGTTTGAAAGATGGTCCTGGGGAAATCCTGGCTTATCAGCTCATGATACCATGATTTTAGATTCCCTTTCTGGTAACCAAAGAACATTCTGGAGGCCCTAGGCAGAGTGAGCTACCAGATGAACTTCAAGCTGTCCAGAGGAATTTAAAGTCCTGGTCCCTTGAGTTTGAATTGGGAGAAAATCATTTGTCATACCCTCTTGCCGCAACAGGAAGAAATGGGAGAGGTTGTAGCGCCAGGGCTTCCAGCAGCGTTTGTAGGCAATAGGTAAGTCAGAATGCAAAGTTTCTGGGAAATTGGAGCTTTCTGCGAGTATAGAAGTGGAGTCCAAGGTGGTATTAAATGACTTCTTTCCACTGGTGAAGAGCAAGCTCTCAGGAGCCACCCAGAGCCGCTCCCTTCTTCCCTCCACCTGTCCAAGGCCTGCCCCTCACAGTGAAGGCTTTCGCTGGTGGCGTCCATGTTCACCACCATGTTCCCTGGTTCATTCACGTCTTTGGTTCCACCCGATCACTCTGCTTTTGAGTTTTTGAGCTAGATAAAGATGTGCTCAGCTCCTAGCGCCTGGCTGTGTGGCCTCAGGCAAGTTATTTAACCTTCCTCTTCCCTCCTCTATTAAAATGGTAATAAATATTTTTCACCCTAATAGATACTGAACAGATACCACTTTCCTTTCTTTCTATTGCTTGTCTTGGTGTTTATGAGCATCTCTGTAAAGCTCTCTGAAGCAGGAGAGCGTGCTTTCCTCCTGGGGCCTACAGTGACCGAACCGCTACCATCAGTTGTCCAAATCAGATCTGTGACTCTCTTTCACTTTAGCTTTCATTCTCTTCGAACAAGGGTTTGTTTCGCTCTTCCAGAGAAATGCGAAATTCCATATTTGCTCCCATTCCACATTTTTTAAAGTATATGCAGGCCATTCTCCAGCTAAATAGAATTCCAAGGAAGCTGTTGTTTAAGCTAGGAATGGATATCATCTGTTTGCATTCGCCCTCTATGTTATCTTTAACTTAACTTTCAATAAAATGTAATACGCATTGAGCTCCTTCCATGTGTCAGATGCTTCTTACAAACATGAACTCCCTTTATCATCATAAAACCAACCCAGTAAATTAGGAGATGTAATTAATAATTAGTGTTGCTTATTAATATATACTGCCACTTTAACAAAGTATTTTTGCTGTCAAAACATAGGGACACTGGATCATTTTCAAAATTCCTACTCTCTCAGTTATCCACACGTGCGGAGGGCTTATTCTTGAGCGGCTGCAGCCCCAGGTGCTCCCTTCCACCTGGAATCAGGGAGTCAAATGCAGACACAAGGCCTGGGAGGAAACAATCAGCTTGTTTAAGTGACAGCTGACATCAGGAAGCCTTTTGAGCCAGAGGAAAGACATGATGACAGCAGTATCTTGGGAAGATAAATTTCACAACCACATGCAGGACAGATTACCTGAAACCACAACATTTAGCCCTTATGCTTACACATCTGGGGGGCATGATTTAAAAGCTCATAAATACGATCTGGGTTTTAAAGAAGGGACTGGTGAAAATTGAGAATTTCAAGGTTCCACCAAAGAAGGTGAAGAATCGATGTTTATCCAATTGGTTTACACGTCTTCAATATTTATGTACACAAGTGCGTGTTGTTAGTGCAGTCACTTGGAAGCCATGTTCAGGCATCAGATCTGCCATTGCCCTACCTTTTGGGTTAAAGTTGTATGAGAAGGGAAATTTTCTGCTAGCATGAGAATTATACATCTGGCTGCCACCTGAATTATTGCTGTGGTACACACTGGGTTTGACAGATAATCCTGTTCTCAGCTATCCTTCAAAAGAAGCATGAAGGAGCCTTCATGTTTAAATATTTCAGCCAGATTTCTTCCTTCTGACAATGCATGGAACACAATGTCTTTATTTCTTAGTGAAATAAATATTCATATCGTATGCATCTATGGTTAGAAGAGAGAGTAATAAGGAATTATCCTTATTTAAGTTCTTAGTCATTCTAGCCCCAAAGAGCAAGCTCTTGGGTTCGGAAGTGACATCTCCCAAGGAACCTGATGTTTTTCCTTGAGTCATAAATACTTCCTCGTTTGGCAAACCAGTAGTGCCCATTCCCAGAATGATGAATAAGAAAAATAAATACTATTTCAGTGAATAGTTTTGGACCTAGGAATTCATTATAGGGAGGAAGGGTGGTGTTATAGACATCCCTTCACTTGGGTGAATGGACACGCAGGTACTCCAGGGGAGCAGGAGGATAAAGAGAAGGTAGAGGAGATGCTGAAACAATTGCATCAGTCCTCATAGGAGGGGAGGCCTCGGACTGGGTGTCAAGCCCATGTGGAAGGGTCTGGGGGAAGGCCAGAGAGCAGCCCAAGAAATGTAAGCAAGTATGCCGGCCCTCATCAGCCATCTGCCAGGCCCTGTTCTTACAGGGAGGGTTTCTGCTGTCCTAAGGGACTATGTGACTAGCAGAGGAGAAAGAGCCTGAGCTTTGCAGTCAGAAGGCCCTTCCTTCAAATCCACCACCACCACCATGTTGTGCGAGCCTTGACATATTACTTACCTTCTCTGAGCCTCAGCAAAATAGGGATAGTTGAGGGAATTAAACAGGACAACATACGTAAGGTTCCAAGCACATGGCAAATACTCCAGCCATGAAAACTGTCACATATATTCATGAGGCTTCCTACTCTTACCCAAAAAACTGTGTTCTTTCCCCACTTTATATCAGCCACACAGAAAGAACATCCAAAAGGCATTCAGTGTTTTTAATTCTTTGGCCAAAGAATGGAGAAAGGTGAGCTTGAGCTCTAACGGCACATTCTCTCCAAGCAAAGGGGGGTGTGGGAGTTTTAAAGAGTTAGGTATGGGAGGGAGGAGGTGTGTGAGCACGCACGTGGCGGAGTTTCAGATGCAATTCACGGGCGTGCTTTTTCATACGCTGCATATGCCTCGCGGTTTTCACTCGGGGGAGTGATTTTTAGTATTAGAATGATATGATAATGAGCTAAGGGCACCTGGAAATGGCTTGTTCTGGTCTGCACCGGCTGGGCGCAGGACTGGACTTGCGGCCTCCAGCAGGAGGTCACGTGGCCATTTGTAGTATTTGGACCTTCTGGTGTCCTTGAGTAGCTGTCTTTCCAGATAGCAAATACTAAAGAAAAACTGCTAAAAGAAAGAAAAGAGAAGGAAAAAACTGTTAAAGTTTTTCCATCTGCTTTGTCGGGCCATCCCAGTGACACTACTTCTGAAATCCCTGGGAAATGCTTGAATCCTGCTTGTGTCTGTTTTCCACCTACGGTTCACCTGAGACGGTGGGCCCACGTGCCCAGGCTATCGGCCGCACTCGTTGGCCTCCCTTGCTGTTTCTAAAGTGAGCATAACCCCTTTCCAATTTTTGAGGCTTTCCATAGCTGGTCTCCAAGACAAACCAGGAAAGACTAATGAAAGAAACACATTTTTAAAAAGTAGAGAGAAAGATAACAGTGTTATAAGAAATCTCTGGAGGCCTCGATCACCATTGTCCCAGCGCATTATTGAAGTTGAAATAGATGGCCATGGTTCACCAGTTACAGCTCCGGCTTCAAACGCCACCTTGAGAGTCGTGTGTAAACAGAAGTGAGGTTTCAGTGAACCGTGCAAACAGACCGGCCTCCTCTCCTGGTGTAGAACTAACTGTATGAAACTGTGCAAGAAGGAGGACCCCATGGCCAGATTGCCAAGGGGACAGGTCATGTCTTCGAAGGAAGGCAGTGCTGTGTAAAGGAGAAGGAAAGGTACCCCACTGTTCCAGCCCCCGCCTCACGCCAGTTCTTAACTAGGTACCTTCATTTTCATGTTTCATTTAAGCCTCACAAGAGACTTGTGAATGCCCTCGTTTTACACATACGAAAACTAAGGCTCAGGAAACGATGTTGGCGGCAGGCATAGGGTACATTAGGAATGCTCGTAGGTGAACGTCCAGGTATGTGCCTAGAAGAAAAGACTTTTCAACATCTGGGGACACAGAAGAGAAGTTTTTGTTTCAGATTGTGGAAATAGAGATTTAAAGATGTCTAAACCAGGAAATCTAAAGGCTTGGGAGGGCTGGGAACAGAAAAAGGTTTAACCACTTTGGTACGGTGCTCACCGGCCACGAAACCTCGCCCACAGCCGGCACTCACAGTCCGCGCGGTAGTGTGTGCTGTGCATTGACGACAAGTCCGTTTTGCTCTTGTGTGACGAGGAAAGCTTTAAAGCACTGAAAGCTTGTTTTACTTTACAGGCAGCTTTACTTGTAAATCAGAATAGGTAACATATACATATATGTTTTCATTACATTATTTTTAAATGTTCACAATTTTATTTGATAAATGAAAAATTAGAAATGCCATATCACAGCTGTCAGCTAAAGTCTCTGTGCGCGTTCATCTGTGGCTGTCAACTATAGTCGACGCTCGTACCGAAGTGGTTAAATCACAGCAAGTAAACTTCAGATTCAAAGTCAGTCCTTAGCAGTGCTCCCAGCCACTCAGGGCTTTTCACTGGCTCTCCACCATCCCCTAGTTTCTCTCCTCCCTTCCCTTTGCATCTTTCCTCTCTCTCCAGCCTTGGAAGCAAAACCAGACTTTTCTATTTAGCCACATCTCAGTTTAGCCACTGTCTCTATAACCTTCGTTTCTGCTGACCCCCAGCCTGAGGGTCCCACCTCCCATCCCAAGCAGTTTATCTAGGTATTTTCACAATGACAATTTGCTTTCTAAAAAGAGTTGCTATTATCCTAGCTGGTGGCTAAAACCGTTTTTATGTGGTTGCAGGAGCATAGTAAAAAAAAAAAAAAAAAAAAAAGGAGGAAAGAAAATAGAAGGCATTGCAGTGTCAGGGAAAAGGAGTCCAGGTAGAAAGTCTTCTCTCTGGCAACTTGGAGAAATCACATCCCCTCCTGGGACTCGGTTTCTTCATCCATGAAGCAAGGGGCTGGGGCTCCCAGAGCCTTCCCTACTATCCCGTACTGGGATTCTCAGGAGACTATGTCTATGAACATGTCTCGTCTCTACCCTTCCCCCATTAAAAATCTCACAGAGGAAAGCTTTCCAAAGGCATTATTTCTTTTCAACTTGAAACCAAAGAGCGATATTGTTGTATTGTCTTTGTTTTGACGGGATGGGAGATTAGGTTGTCCTTTGGGGACTGGTGTGCCTCTTGAGGAAAGAAAAAAAGAACAGAGTAAACAGTAAGTGATCTAAAAGGTCAAATAATCACACATTGCAGCAGCCTCAGTCTTCTAGGCTGCATCTGAGAAAGAGAAAGAACTGGCTGTCAGGAAACCCATGAAAAGCACAAACGTCCTTCTAGCATGATCATTGACCCGGAACAGAGTGTAGCGATGGGCGTTATCACATGGGCTGAGAGTGGACAAAACCAGGGGCAGATGCCAGCTCTGCTGCTTGTTGGCTATGGTAACTTGGGCAAGGTTCTAAGTCTCTGTAAGACCCAGTTTCCTGCTGAACAGTACTGCTCTAGAGATTCAGTGAGAAGAGGGACATAATGTCCAAGCAGTCCTAGAACATAGTAGGTGCTTGCTGTGGAGGGGCCAAAATGGGTTATAGCAACTCAGATTTGCAGGGTGCTTTATGACCTCAACCCTTCTTAAGCACTCTCTCTCCATCCTCCCAGAACCTTGGCAGACAGGTATGAGCAACACCACGTCACAGACAGGAGACACACCCTCATGGCATGGCCGGTACTAAAGCTCAAGTCTTTTGGTTCAGAAAGTTCTGGGTTATTTCATTTGCTTTTCGGCCATTTCCAAGTGACAACAGCCCATGAGTTAGGAAGGCAGGAAAGTGACTGCCAGCTGCAAGAAGTGACTTCTGACATACAGAGGGGAGGCAGCAGAGTCCTTTGGGCAGTTGGAATCACTTAATATAGAGGGTGACAGTCCTTCACAACTCAGAACATCCCTGAATCCGGAGTAGGGGTCAGAGAGCTAGTCCTCAGGCCAAATCCAGCAGGTACACCGAATCTAGCGTGTGAGCCCAGTCTGGCTGCCACCTATTTTGGTGAATAAAGTTTTATTGGGGCAGCCACAGCCATCAGTTGTCCCTGGCTGCTTTCACACTGCAATGGCCAAGCTGAGCCATGACAGCAGAGACCTGAAAAGTCTTTTAGGTCTGCAAAGTCTAAAATCCTCTTTCTCTGGCTCTTTGCAAAAGCAGCTCGCCGACCCCTGGTCCACAGCAGCAGTTCTCAAACTTGGCGTGCACAGGAATCGCCTGAAGATGCTGTTAAGGTGCGGATTCCGATTCAGCAGGCCTGGGAGGGGCCCAAGATTGCTCAAACGCCCCAGAAGGCGCCTGTGCTGTGAGTCCATGACTCATGCTTTGAGTAAAAGGGAGCTAAAGAAGATTAAATAATGCATATTATCCTTGATTTGTATTTTTTAAAAAAAACCCAAATGAGGATTATAAAATAGACTTTAGAAAGATTCCCATCCATAAAGCTAAAATAAAAATATCTAGGGTTTTAGAGGAAAATTCCAATGAAAGAGGAGAATAGAGAGGACTAATATGATTAAATTCAGTGAATTAATTAATGATATTAAAAGGCACACTCAGATCCTTGCTATAACATGACGCCATCAAAGGCCTGCCTAAAGAACACTAACATTCTTCCAGGATCCCAGGCCACCAACCTCAGTCTGCCTCACTTCTCCACCTTCAGTAACCATCATCTCCAGTCCAATTGGTCATTCCTTCAGCGTGATGCTGGCGGGCCCTGGCCCTCCATCCTAATCCCGTCACTCTGGTCCAGGCCCCCGTCCCTGTGTGGCCTTCTTGCAGCTGCTCAACCTGCAGTCTCTTGCCTCACCAGCCCACTGTGTGTGTCCGCCAAGCACTTCTGAAAACAGTTTCCAGCATGCCGTTCCCCACTCAAGAGTCTTGGGAGTCAGCCCCGTGCTTGGTGGCCAGCCTTTTCTCTCGGCACGTCCTCCCACATACCCAGTCCATCCTCTCAGCGTCCTTGGAGATCACCCAGTGACATCCAGAAAGCCCAGATAAGCCCCAGCGCTGTAACTCACACAGATTTTTAAGTGTTTTCTTAAACATTCTAGAAATAGAAGACCTGATTATTCTACCCACATTTTCCAGTGTTCCCTAAAAGCATTTTAAGAAATGAAATCTTGTTTTAACAATAGAGCAGAAACCTGCACATAAGAGCACAATAAACACGCTCTCAGCCTGAATCTCTGAGCCCACCCTTCTTGTATTTCCCACAATCCTTTAAATGTTTGACCTCTGGCTCTTGCCCCTCAACTAGTTGCTTGGGTGAGTACCTTTTACAAAGGCTTGTAGGTGCCATCTTGTGGAGAAAAATGCAAACAGGCACGTTTGGAGATCAGCTTTGTTAAGGAAATGACAAGGATGCAAGCATGAGTCTCCATCACTGCCTTCTGGCCTGGGGACAGTCCCCTGAGGGCCTTCTAATTTTGACCTACATGTGTAGACCCAGGCTGTCTGTGCTCAGCAGGTTCTGCAGTCGGACCAGTGTGCAAGCAGCTGTTGTCCTGGAGCAGGGTTCATCAACCCAACTTGCGGTTGCCTTTTTGCCAGTAATCTGGCTTCCAGAACTCTGCCCTATAGTGTGTGGACAGTGTCTCTCTGTTCCTTTCTGCAGGAAACAGCCTAGTCCTGGCCCTTGGCAGCCCAAACCCACAGCCTCTGACAGACCTGTCCCATGTGATTTTTTTCCTAGAGCCAGCCTCTACTAGGACCCTAAAAAATTATAATACAATCTGGCCAGATATATGATGGTCTCTTTAAACAGAATTCAGCATGCAACCTTACATGTTAAAAGTAAAGTGGAAGTCCAGAGGTTTCTACTATATCTATATAAAAACATGGATATCTTACTTTTGTAATAGAACAATTATCATTGTCACAAGTCATTCCATGCCTCTCTCCTTCCTCCCCCATTTCAATCTGTTGGGAAAGAAGTTTTGAAAGTAGATTATGAAAGTAGCACTAGAATTGTGGAATTTTGGATACCAGCACCCTTCAGAGAAAGATGGCCCTGGTGGGAGCAAGGGGCAGTAATTCTCTTTCAGAGTATGAGGTGTCTGCCTCTCAGGGCTCCTGTCTTCAGCTTTGTAAACATTGCTGCAGTTGATTCTTACCCAGTTTTATCCTATAAGGGTGCCAACATTTTCTTCCAGTTGAGTCCCTTGGTAAGGTGCTATTCTCCAATGAAATAGGATGAGACACTGTCAAGCAACCCCGTAAGCTTTATTAAAACCAGATCACTAGTTTCACAATTTCTTTCATTTTGAGAGCCAAAATACCTTTTATCGCATGGACCATTTCTTCTCTTCAAATGAATGGTGTTGTCAATATGTTTCCATTGATTCCTGTTTCCAATTTAATTTTGTCTACATAAAGCAAATTTCCCCAGCTTTAAACATGGCAGGATTCTTCACATCAGGGCTTGGTATCTTTTTCCAAATACAATTTGGTACCAGAAGGGACCTAGAGATGATCCAGTTCAAATATCAAATTAGTCTTATAACTTTGATCCTTTGATTCCTCAACCAGCTGCTCTTTCATTCAACAAACACTTAGTGAGCACCTACTGTGTGCCAGGCACATGCTCTGTCCTGTACACAAATCCTACCCATGCTGAAGTTAAGCCAAAAGGCAATTTTAAAGAACTGTAGATTCTTTACTAAAGAGTTTGAGGGCAGTGAAGAACTGTTTTTAAAAACTGGATAATTAAGTACTCTTTGCCCATAGCTGCTCTGACATCCACAAAGACTGCTTCTGCCCTTCTGTGGAATTGCCATTGCTTTCAAGCTTTCTGGGAAATCTGTCATGCGCTCCTAGGTGCCCCGTGAGCTGTGGCATAAACTAGAGCAGTGGTTCTCAACTGGGGGTGATTTCACTCCCACAGGGGACATTTGTCAGTGTCTGGAGACATTTTTGTTTGTCACACTGAGAGGAAAGGATGCTCCTGGCATCTAGTGGGTAGAAGCCAGGGACGCTGCTGCACATCCCACAGTGCGTGAGACAGCGCCCACAAGAAAGAACCTTCAGGGCCCACATGTCGGTGGAGCTGGAGCTGAGAGTCCCGAGCCATGAGGGGGTGGAGCAGGCAGGAAGGTGAGAAGCTGGGCTTCACACCTGACGGTCCTCCTTCCACCAGAGCAGCTCTGCCTTTCTCATTCTACGTGGGGGAGTTCTGCGTTTCTGCATGAGGTTTTATTTGAAGAATACATTTTTTTAAAAAAGAAAAAAAACAGTAGTTAAAGACTACTGTGGGGCAATATATGTAACCTTAACACTTGTACCCCCATAATACGCTAAAATAAAATAAATAAATAAATAAAGGCTACTGTGGGTGAAGATGACAATTCTTTGCCTGTGTTTTGTAATGAGTCGTACTGGAACAAATCGAGTACGTGTGTATGATCAGGGTGAGGGAATAATGGGGAAATTTGGAGGCATCTACCTGAGCCTCAGTCTCGGCTACACAGGACTCTGCCCCCTCCTCCCTCTCAACATTTACAGGCTATACCGGAGTGATTTGATTTAGTCTGTCTTAATTTAGACAAGGAGTTGGAATTATTTTTCTGAAAAAGGCCAGATCATAAACATTTTAGGCTTTGTGGACCATACTATCTGTGTTGCAACTACTCAACTGCTATTATACCACAAAAGCAGCCATAGACAATAAATTTAAAAAATGAGAGTATTTGTGTTCCAATAAATCTTTATTTGCAAAATGGATAGTGGGCCAGTTTGGGCCTGTGAGCTGTAGTTTGCTAATCCCTGATTTAGACTGTAAATAGGAACCGTGTTTGTTTTGCCTTCATGTGTCTGCTGCCTACCACTGTGTTGGCACATAGTTGGGGTTGGCTTAGGCAGCATCTGCTGAGGTATACTGAGGGTCAATCATGTAAGTGCTAGAAGATCTTACTGAGCAAAACAACTGGAAAGAGACTCATCCCATATTTCCCAAGGAGTTTCTACAGGTTGTTTAACTGTTTCCCTATGTTTAACTGTTCCTTATGTTTAGGATGTTTACAGTTTTTTATTATTTATAATTATAATATGATGAGCTCCTTCATGCAGAAACTATTGGCCTCGTTTCTTGTCATTTCCTTAGTGTAAATTCCTAGAAGAAGAATTTACTGGGTCAAATAGTATATATTGCTAAATTGCTTTCCAGGAAGATGGTATCGATCTACATTCCTAACAGTAATAAAAGGGATAGATTTATCATACGAAAGGACTTCTTTCAACAGAATGTCATGAATAAAAGTTTTGGCATCCACTTGCATTTCCGCGAATTAGCTCACCGTAAATATAAGTAAATTGGTATTAACTACTAATCATTTTAGCATTCTTCCCACACTGTTGTACCAGCATGATTATTAAGGCATGTTGTTTTACCTGTCAGGGTCACCTAGCCAACCAGTTGAGGTTACCCTATCTCATGTGTTTCTTGAGCAGACACAGAAACATCTGCTTCCCATTAGAGAATCAGAACCTCCACTATCTGAACGCCTGGCACCAGCCAACCCTGCCGTGATGGACGGAGGCCTCCTCCCTGTGAAATTCACTACCAAATATGTCATCCAGATTGCTCATTTCCCTCAGGAAATTTCATTCAGGTTAATACTGGCACACAATTGAGGGTAATTCTTGAGCAATTTCTCCTGTGATGGCTTGCAACGTGTAAAATTTTCCTACAACTTGTTGCAAAAATCGCTGGAAAAATTCTATGGCTATCTCATAGCTGTCCATTCGCCTTTGTAACAGCAAGAAATATCTCTTTGGAACTGCGGTACGTGGTGAGCAAAAAACATAAAAATGTCAGATCAGGGAGCAGATGTTTTTTCTGGCCTCTCTCAGTGGGTGCTGTTTGGGCAGGGAGAGTATAGAAGCCATGTAAGGTGTCCTGCCTTTACAGTGAATCTTGGTCTTTCTTGGGCTCTTCAAAGTTTTCAGAGTTTATCCAAATGAAAAAGAGAATATTTCTAGCTGAGAAGTAATAAAAAGTGTTATAGAAATAGGGGTGGGTCTGGCTGGCTACATAATGATAGGATTTATTTAAAAGTGGATAGATTTCAGACAAAATCAAAAATATAAAGACATTGATAACAAAACCCATCATTTTCTAAGAAGCCACTACATTGTAGCATTCTGTTAAGCACCTTAACATATCTGCCTCATTTGATACTTCCAACAGTCCTAAAATTATTGCACCATCCCTATCCATAGATAGAAAACCACATCCTAACCCCCAGGCTCAGAACAGCTCAATATGTCCAAAGGTACCAAAGGTACAGTGCTTGGAAGTGGCAGAGCTAGCAGAAGAGCACAGACCCTCAGCACACAGTGATGACACTTCAGTGGTGCCTCTGAAAGAGTTTGGACATAGGTCAGCACTATTAAGTCATCCCCATCAGCAACCAATCAATCAGCCTCCTGATTGATTCTGATTGATTGAGTTCTGAACACTGTCCCTGGCAAGATCTGGATGGTGATGGAAGTGTTTTCAGCACTGACCCCAGAGAGAATTGACCCGTCCAGCATCACACAGCAAGCCAGGGACCAAGCCAGGAGGATACGCCAGGTCTCCTGGTTCCTGGTCCAGCATTCTTTTCCATCATTCCAAACTGCTTTTCCTGATAAATGACATCAGCCTCGCCTATCAATTACACAGCTGTATTCTGGAGGAAAATACTGGCAGCTTTAAAGAAAGTAACAGTACATGATCTATACATATGATAATATGTCACAGAGCTATACACCACAAAAGTGCATATAAAATGGCAAATCCAAATAAAATCTGTTCCTGAGTTAACAGTATAATAGTGACACCAATGGTGTACATGGCTTTGACAATGCACTGTAGTCATGTGAGGTATTATCATCAGGGAAAGCTGAGTGAAAGGTCACTGAAACCATACTGTTTTCACTATTTCTTGTGAGGCTTAAACTGTTTCAAAATAAAAAGTTCTAACAATGAGGAAAGTAATGCAATAGGAAGATGAGCTAAAATATGTCTTCACTTACTATGTTGTAAAGACCAGTGTTAAAACAGCCAGTGTAGGAGAGATGCATAATGTGGTTTGTCCGTCAAGATACTGGAAGAGAAGAAGGACATGGTCACTTCTGGGCCAGGCTCTCTCTAGTCCCCTGTGGTAACCATGCCTTGAACATGTTCCCTTGCTCCTCGGTCACTGCCACCAGCCACTCCCTCAACAAAGATAGAGCCCTCAGCCCATCCTCTGATCCTTTGGCCTCCAACTTTTACACAATGGTTAAAAGCATGGATTTGGGTTTGGGGCCTGGGTTCAAATCCCAGCTCCACCTCTGACTAGCACTATGGCCTTGGGCAAGTTACCTAACCTCTCTCCTAAGTCTTAGTTTTCTACAGATTTCAGCAATTTCACAGACCACTTTCCTAAAAGAAAATAAGAACAAATTAAATCTTAATTTTAAAAACTTTAATCTTAATTCAATGAGAACGACATATTCAGAGGAGTTAGAATATACTAAAGACCCTATAAATGTTAGACAGGATGATGTTGTGGAAGATGACCAGGAGGAGGGTGAGGACGGTCGCAAAGGCCTGTTTATTTTGCATCCTAAGCATCTCTCATCTCCTCTGCACTCGACCCCCATCCCCAACTTCAGTCTAGGGTGTTGCAACATCCTCCAGACTGTACGTACCCATTGTGAATTACCAGCTTTCTAAAGGAGACTTGATCCTGTCCCCACATGACACAGAGAAGACAGGACTCCTCACTGCCTGGTAGCTGTGACTATCCAGTATGTCTAACTGCCCTGTTAGACTCAAATTCCCAGAGGCAGGACCTGTGCCTGGCACAGCTTGGGAGTTCCCAGGTGACCTGCCTAGTGTAGTCACTCAGTAATGTCAGTCATGAAATACATGCTTATCTGTTTAGATCTTGTCATAGCTGGTCCTTCTTGTCACTCAGATCCTGGTCCAAAGATCACTTCCTCAGACTTGCCCTCCCAGATACCCAGTCTAAATTGTCCCTCATTATCTGATCTTCATAAGAGGAGAAGGGACAGTTGTCACATATATAATTTGCCCATGGCCTCAGAGCTAAATATTAAAATCTTGAGAGCATGTTGTCTGCCCAGTGCTCATTCTAGGGCTGTCCCGCTGCTCTGTGCAGTGGAGGTGGGGAAGGTGGTAACTCCATGGCAACTCAGTCTTTCAGAGGCCTGGGCAGCCTCTAGAACACTAGAAGGTGCTGCAGTAGTTTCCGAAGAAACTGTTGGTGGGTTCTGAGGAGACGAGATGTCACCTTTAGTTCTCGGCATCACTCGTGCAGCCATATGCTTTACTGAAGCCAACCTTCTGGATACTTGGACGTCTACTAGGAAAAACTGCCGCACTCTTCCCTCCCCATATCTAGATCCATCCAGAGTTACCATACTGTGCAGGAAGTCTGGTAGGGGAATCCAAATTATGCAGAACATTTTAATAGAATATCTGATTCGTGAGATCAAGTAACATTTTGTCTGCATCTGTGGTTGTCTAGAGTGATCCATGTTTGTGCAGTTTCCTTGTGATAATCCCACTAACTGGGCTGGGGCTGGGGGTTGATGTGATGTCCCATCTTTGGTGACTGTCGTTCATTCTCGAAATATCTGTTACAGCCTATTTATAGGAGAGTGACTCGCTGAACCGCTTATTCCCCACTCTAAGTAGGGCCCATTCCACGCTGCAGCCAAAGTCACCATCTGGAAAACAAGTCTGAGGAAGGCCCTCCCCTTCTTCAGACATCTGGTGGTTGCCAATGCCATGGGGTAGAATTCTAACTCTTCACCCTGGCAGACAAGATTCTTGACAAACTCAACTGAATTCTCTAGTCTCATTTTATCCCTCCTTGCAACTCTACACTTCAGCCTTGGCTTTCTGTGAACATGCTGTGTTCCTTCCTGCCTTTGTACACAGCACTCCTTTTACCTGGAGGACCCCTGAGAATGAGCTCAGTCTGGGCCATGTTGAGTCCAGGGGTAGGAGGAATGGACCGGAGGCTGGGAAAGGGGAGGAGGGTGAGATGTCACGAGATAGGGCAGGAGCTGGGTGCTGACCTACTTTCCTGTCCGTCTTCTCCACCAGCCACATTTGGAGGCATCTCCTTAATTTGGTCAGAATCTTTTTTAATCTACAGGGTGTCCCAAAGGTCGCCATACAGGGGGAAAATGGGAAATTATGGCTAAATGTACCTTTATTTACAAAATATTCCTTACCAAATTTTACAAAATTTTTCCTTTGTATGGAGACTTTTGGAACACCCCGTATTTATTTTATTTTTTTTATTTCAGTAGATTTAGAGAGTAAAAGTGTTTTTGTTAAATGGATGAATTATATAATGCTAAAGTCAGGGTTTTCAGTGTACCTGTCACCAGAAAAGTGTACATTGTACCCAATAGGTAGGTTTTTATCCCTCACCCCCTTGCCACCCTTCCTCCTTCTTGATTTTAGATGTCCATTATACTGTTTTGTGACTGTATGTATCCCTTGTTTAACTCTCACTTATAAGTGAATACATGTTTCAATTTCTGAGATATTTCACTTAGGATAATGGTCTCCAGTTTCACCCAAGTTGCTGCAAAAGACATGATTTCATTCCACTTAATGGCTGAGTAGTACTCCATGGTGTGTGTGTGTGTGTGTGTGTGTGTGTGTCACATTTTCTTTATCCATTCATGACTTAATGGGCACATAGGTTGATTTCATGTCTTTTCAATTGTTAATTGTGCTATAATAAATATTCCAGTGCAGGTGTCTTTTTTATGAAATGACTTCTTTTCCTTTGGGTAGATACCCAGTAGTGAGATTGCTGGGTCAAATGGTAGGTCTACACTTAGTTCTTTGAGGACTCTGCATACTGTTTTTCATAGAAGTTGTATTAGTTTACATTTCACCAACAGTGTATGAGCATTCCCTTTTCATAGCATTTGTACCAACATCTATTGTTTTTCAACTTTCAATAATGGCCATTGTAACAAGGGTAAGGTGGTATCTCATTGTGGTCCTAATTTGCATTTCCCTGATGATTAGCAATGTTGAGCATTTTTTCATATGTTTATTGGTCATTTCTCTATCTTCCTTTGAAAAAAATCTGTTTATATCTTTCACCCACCACTTTTTGATGGGGTTATTTGGTTCTTTTTGCTGATTTGTTTGAGTTGTTTGTAGATTCTGGATATTAGCACTTTGTCAGATGTACAGTTTTCAAATATTTTCTCCCATTCTTGTAGGTTGTCTGTTTACTCTGTTGATTATTTTCTTTGCTGTGCAGAAAATTTTTAGTTTAATTAAGTCCCATTTATTTTCATTGTTGCTGTATTTGCTTTTGGGGTCTTAGTCATGAATTCTTTGCCTAGGCCAATGTCCAGAAGAGATTTTATGGCATTTTCTTCTAGAATTTTTATAGTTTCAGGTCTTTAAGCCATCTTGAGTTAATTTTTATATTTGGTTCAGTTAGAATCGTGCCTTGACTACACAGGTTCTACTTTCTAAAATCCCTGTTGGTGGTGGCATTGTTTTGTTTGTTTCAGCACAAAGGAGAATCCAAGGGGTGAGAATGTGGAAATCATCCACAAAAAAAAAAAAAAAAAAAACATTTTGCTTATTTTTCTGCTAAAATGGGAATGGGGCAGGAGCAAGAAATATTTAAGGGAGGAGAAATACATAGCAAGCATGGCATTTGGAAAGACTAATTAGAGTGTATAAACATATTGAGATGATATCCTATTATTGTCAGAAATAATGTTTTACAGAGAAGCTATTTGTGAAGAGACCAGTTATTACTGATGGACAGTGCACTCAGGAATATGGAAGCAATAAGGCAGAATTATATTGCCTGCAGAAAGATGGCAATCAAGGGTGAAGTTAGAGGGGAAAGAATGAACACTTTTGGATTTGACTATGCCTGTAGGATTTGACTTGTAGCACTCATGGCACCAGACCCAGAGTTGTATAACAAAATCAAAAATGGACTTTGAGTGGTTTGCTGATCACTTTGTCCCTAAGATGTGGTCTGACGATTGCTCTTAGAATTCAAGAACCCAGACAAGCCTGTGATTTAATGAACATGTGTCTCAAGTTTTAGAATACCTTTCTGATTTCAAGTATCTTTCCATATCCTCATAACCCAGTGAATAATCCTGTCATGCCAATATTTCATTGTCCAAACTCCAGTCTGCTCACTTCCACCTGCCCACAGAAATGTGACAGAATGCTCTGTTCAGAACATGAGTCCCAACTTGAGATTCAGGACACATAATCATGAATTCTATGGAATCAGAAGTGGGAAGCTCCAGAAGTGGAAAAGGATTCCATGAAGATCATTCTATCTCATTCCAAAATTTAATGTTTTATACAAAATAAAATTGCTCCAACAGAAACATGAATGAGGAGGGGGAAGATAAAGCCAAAAGATCTTAGAATGAGTAATGAGGAGATTCTTTTGGAGGGAAATTCAGGAAAGTCAGAATTCTTCTAAATACTGATGAGACTGGCTGTACAAGGAATGCTCCCCAACTTAGAAGCTAATCATTGGTTTTTTGATGTTTCTGGCCCTTGCTCACCCTTACCCTTCTACTTCAGGAAAAGTGCTTTGGGGTAACCAAGCAAAAGTCTTGCTGCTCAACTCTGCAGTGCCATGGCTACCAGTGGAGGGTCAGTTCTCAAACCAATGAGAACCAGTCAGTTCTCATTTTATTCAATTTCCTACGAAACCGGGCCAGCAAACACTGCTTTTGGGGGGTACTTTGCTAAGTGTTAGTGGTGTCTGTGATTTAGAACAGAAGACCTGGGGGTAAATGCCAATTTTAGGTCATCGTTCTAAAAAGATTTTTCGTGTAAAAATCCCAGCATGGACCATCCTCTCTTCTCCCAGAGTGCAATGGGGATTTGCAGAACAACTTCATTGTTCAACCTGTGTAGATAAACTTCTAGCCCCCCACGTCCTCCCTGTTCTTTTTCCCTGTTATTTCTTTCCTGATCATTCACCACCACCAAACACACTCTATTTTATTTGATTGTCTCATGCACTGTCTGTGGCCCCTCACCCCATCCTAGAATGTGTCTTTCATGAATAGCTAGAAAAGAAGGTTCTTGCCCAGAGTAGGTACTCCAGGAATATCTGTTGAGTTTCAGGAGTAGCGTGAACTTCAGAAAGAGGGGCAGGAGGAAGGTCAGTTCGAGTCCCGCCCATTGATCTTCAATCGTCCCTTCTCTCATCCTTCCCTCTGATGCTCCCAACACATGCTACAAGAGTCTTTTATTTTCTACCTCTTTACAGAGCATTGGCTGTGACGACTACCTAGGCTCCGACAAAGTCGTGGACAAATGCGGGGTGTGTGGAGGTGACAACACTGGCTGTCAGGTCGTGTCGGGTGTGTTTAAGCATGCCCTAACCAGCCTGGGCTACCACCGTGTTGTGGAGATTCCCCAAGGAGCCACAAAAATCAACATCACTGAGATGTACAAGAGCAACAACTATTTGGGTAAGCTTGGTCTTTTTCCAGAGAAAGCCATCTGTCACTGCCAGTTGATTTATTCTTTCCAGAATCGTGAGATAGACACAGCAGTGTCCAGAGGTCCTGGGCACATAGAAAGTGGAGAATGCCAAGGTACCACCTGGCTTGCCTGAGCAGCTTGCATAGAGAAAGTAAAAAACAAAAATTCATTTCAGAATATTGCAGGGGTACAAATGTTTTGGTTACATGGGTTGCTTTTGTACTGCTTGAGTCAAAGTTGTAAATATGCCCATCACCCAGATACTGTACATTACCATTAGGTATGATTTCATCCATCCCCTCCTTCCTGCTCCTACCTACATGATTTCCGTTGAGTTTTACTTCCACCTGTGCATGTGAGTGCCGATCAGTTAGTTTCAATTTAATAGTGAGCACATGTGGTGTTTGTTTTTCCATTCTTGTGATAGTTGACTTAGGAGGATAGTTTCCAGTTCCATCCAGATTGCTACAAAAGGTATTAATTAATTTTTTATGGCTGAGTAGTACTCCATGGTGTACATATACCACCTTTAATTAATCCACTCATGAATTTATGGGCACTTGGGTTGATTCCACATCTTTGTGATTATGAATTATGCTGCAGTAAACATTCTAGTGCAAGTGTCTTTTTGATAAAATGACTTTTTTTCCTTTGGGTAAATACCCAGTAGTGGGATTGCTGGGTCAAATGGTAGGTCTACTTTTAGTTCTTTGAGAAATCTACATACTATTTTCTATAGAAGTTGCACTAGTTTGCATTCCCACCATCAGTGTGTAAGTGTTCCTTTCTCTCCGCATCCACACCAATATCTCTTGTTTTGGGACTTTTTGATAAAAGCCATTCTCACCGGGGTTAGGTGATAGCTCATAGATGTTTTGATTTGCATTTCTCTGGTGATTAGTGATGAGCATTTTTTCATATGTTTATTTGCCATTAGTCTATCTTCTTTTGAAAAGTTTCTGTTCATGTATTTTGCCCACTTTTTAATGGAGTTGTTTGATTTTTTTTCTTGCTGATTTGCTTGAGTTCTTTGTAGACTCTGGTTATTAGCCCTTTATCACATATATAGCATGCAAATATTTTCTCCCATTCCATATATTGTCTATTTGCTCTTTTGATTGTTTCCTTGGATGTGCGGAAGCCTTTTAATTTAATCAAGTCCCATTTATTTATTTTTGTTGTTGTTGTGATTGCCCTTGGGGTCTTCTTCATAAATTCTTTGTCTAGGCTGATGTCTAGAAACAAATCTGGAGGCATCACTTTACCAGACTGTAAGCTATACAATAAGGCTATAGTAACCAAAACAGCATGGCACTAGTACAAAAATAGAGACATAAACAAATGAAACAGAACACAGAACCCAGATATAAGATAATCCACATATTTCCATCTCATCTTTGACAAAGTAGACAGCAACATACACCAGGGAAAAGAATCTATTCAATAAACAGTGCTAGAAAAATTGGATAGCCACATGTAGAAGAATAAAACAGGATTCATATCTCTCACCACTCACAAAAATGTTTTATATCAATACATTTAAACCAGCCTTTGCTCCTCCTAAGAGATACATGGTTATGAAATGAGTAACAGACCAAATTGTTGCTCTGAGATGGAAGAGGCTCTTTGCGAAGCCAGGTGATCTGCCAGTCTTGGCTCTGTTGGGCTTTGAGGTGGCCAGGGACGGTTGGTCCCATCTGCACTTTCACTCCCCAGAGGTCTAATCCAAAAGTCATTTTTCTCTTCTTTCTGCTTCATCTGCCTGGGGCAACAGGCCTCTACATTCATAGTGTGTGTGTCTTTGGAACAGCTGTAGAACCCCTTGGCAATCATTTTAGACAATATGATCAATATGGAGAGACCATTTTTAACCTACTTTCCTACAGAAAGAGATCTGTGTTGATATTTTCTTTTCAGTTTCCAAGCTTTGCATTTCATCCAATGCAAACCAGTCATACAAACTAGTTTATACCAATTTCTAGTTCATGTAAGCATGAACAAGTAAGCTTAACAAAACAATCTAAGGGAGCCATTCCTTAAAGTCATTTAATGAACAGCAGTATTCATTTTGATTTTTTAATTACTTATTGAACAGAAACTTATCTAGCATAAACTGTGTGCCAGGCATTATTCTTAATGTTTTCTGTGTATTAAATCTTTGAACCCTCTCAAGAGCCCTAGGGCATAGGAGCTGTGCTTATCTCCATTTTACAGGCAAGGAAACAGGCACAGGGAGATTATGTAACCTGCCAAAGTCCCACAGTCATAAGGAGGTGGAGCTGGGATTCCAACCCAGGCAGTCTAGTTGCAGGTGTGGTAGTCTGTCAAGAGATAATACCCACGCGCAGTCTCAGAACCCAGGCTGCTCTGGCACACCATTGGCCATGCCATAGTCAGTGGCTGCGACAGTTGAAAGACCACGAAGTTTGCAACTTTCAAATACCTGGATCATCCCAGAAGATAACCGCAGACCCAAGAACTCCATATTCTGCATCTCTTTCTTCTCCACCCAGAAGCAGCCAAAACTAACTTCACCTGGTTTTATTGGCTGGAGAAGGAAGGGATGGCAGATGGGATTCTGAGATAAACCCAATTAAAATAGAAAACTGTTACAATTGCTCTGACAAACCCGGGAGCCGCCAAAGTGGCAGAAAGCCTAGTTTCCCAGTGAGTGCTTTGTATGTTATTTTTAATAACAAAAAATAGTCTTTGTGTGTTTCCTCCTTTCTTTTGTACTATTATGAGATCACACCTCCATAAACATCCTGTCTCCTAGAATGGAAAATGTTCTTCTGGGGACTATTTGAAGTGTGATTATGTCCAAATGTACCAGCAAATAATGCCACTTCTTATTAGCTTTGTGTTGTTTTTAGTAATTTTTCCCTGGCTATAGTTAGGCCTATTCAGTAAGCAGTTTTCAAGCTGTGCCCACTGAAGATAAAATAGGTATCCTGGGTGAATATCCAGTGGATGTCTGAATAGAAACAGCTCTCAGAGCCTTGGTGTTTCGTCTGGAGTGTGGGAATAAGAATCTTGACCTTATCCATAGTCACGAGAATCAGTAGGATGACAGCTGTTTAGGACCCAGCAGAGCCCCGACACTCATTAGGCAGTTGACAAATGTTTGTTCCCTTTCTTTTGTCTGAGAGCTTGTCAGGACATCAAAACTTTGTGGAATAAAATTCCCTCTCTCCTTGAAAAAGATGAAGAAGAGACAGAGGGAAAATGGATGTACCAAGAGTCAACAGGGAGGTGATTCAGAAAATCATGTTCAACGTCCAATGCCCAGAAATCAGTAGAGCACATGAGAAATCCATAGGTCCATGGCAATATTACATGATGCCACGTGGACAGAGGAAGGAGAGAGAGCAGAAACAATAGAGCAAGGTCTGGTGAAAGGAGGTGCCAGAGGGATGAACGTGAGCTTCTGTCTGTAGCACTTAAGTCACAGGCGATGCACTTTTTAGTCCTCTCTTTTTATAAGTTGAGATATGAGTCATGTACTGTAAGATTCATCCTTTTAAACTGTACACTGGCCAGCATGGTCTTTTTCTCCTCGCAGGGCTTCTCTTTATCTAACCTACTTTTCCTGCTGAATCTCCTGCTCTTCAAAGTCTATATATTTTTAAAGTTAGTGTTTATGAGATTGCTTGAGATTATCTGTAAGCCATTAGAGCATAGGTATATCTACCAATTTTTGAACTCTCTGGCAACTTTTTTACATTATACGTTGTCAAACATTGAAACCTTTTCCAAAGAGATATGTGATGGGTTTTTCTCCACAATTTTCCAGGTAATGATGAAGGTTTCAGTTTTCTCACCTTGTGATTTCTGGTGCTATGTAAACTATATTTTCTATAAAATTTGACTTACTACACAAAATTGGCTCACCCATTTGCATAAGTTTGTTCTGCAGAATAGGCAACATAAAGGAAATGAATAGTTCAAAGCCGTATCATTGCTTTTAAAAATTACACAACTTTACAAGTTTTTATGTTGTCCTGTTGTTTTCCAGAATTACCTTTAGTTATTTGTAATGCAAATCCAACTTTCCTTGTGAAATACTTGGTATTTTTTAAAGACTGACTGCCCAAATGGGATAGCAACAGAAAATAAATTTATGTGAAAACAGACTGTATTATTAGTGCTGGAGAAAATGGTTTAGTCACCTCATTTTAAAGGATTTTCTAAAGGCTTCAATATTTAAAGGACTTACCCTCAGCAACTCAATTAATAATAGCAGTCATATATACACACATAGTACTTCAGTCTCCCAAGCATTTTCACATACATGGTTTTCTGACTTTAAAACTGAACATTATTTACTTTGCTTGCTTCAAAAAGGATTTGGAGTTACTTACAATTATATAAGATGCAATTATAGAGGTAAGATTGTGAAAATTGAAATTTAAAAATCCAAAACTAAATAAAAGAAGAGGCATGTATACCAGAAATCCCGACTGATATATTGATAGTGTTGGTGCATTAAACCCAACTCTGAATTTATGGCTTAATTTAGTTTGACCATCAAGACTTGGCCTGTTAGACTCAGATTCTAAAGGCCTGAGGTCTGGCCCTTGCCCCATAACTCAGGAGGACTGGCCTGTGCAGAGCTGGGGGGAGAGGCCAGTTCACCATGATGTTTACTGTCTTCTCTGAGAAAAGCTGGAGAAACCATGACATTTAACAGTACACATATTTCAGAAGATAAGATGTTTATTTGTCTCATGTTAGTTTGGAAATTCATAAAACTCTGTAGAACTGAGCTCCAAATTTCTGTTTATTTGAATTTGTTTACATGTTTCAAAATGTAGATTGTTTAGTGGGTTCCAGATTACTAGATTTTTTTCAAGGGAAAGACTTTAGGACCCTATATCTGTTATAAGCTATGAATTCTCTTTTTGAATGCGAATTATTCTGAACTCTGCAATTTGGAAAAAAGGCTCAAACTAATTTTATTAAAATGACTGACATTTTGTATTACTTGCCCCTTTCTTAGTAATAAAATGTTATAAAATCATTTTAGCTGAAATCAAAGTTTGGCATGGTTCAGTCAGTTCAGTTTACTAATGTCATTATGCAACAGTTAAAAAATCAGATATAAAAGCATACCAAGTAAAAACTAATTATACAAGACATGTACTACCTACCAACATGTTACGTTGTCATAGAGTTTTAGACTTGGAAGGAATTTTTAAAGATCTATAAGCTTGCAAAAGTAAACAGGTAATCCATTTACTTTTAAGTATGTTCTCCTAAAAGTTTTAAACAATGATAATGGTTAGCATTTAAAAAATCATGAAGTATCACAGATCATCTATAATTTGCAAACTTTAATATATTCATTGAGCAGTTTTCTACATGGGAAAAATTGAAATTTTAAATAATGTTATGTCTTATGTTTGTATGACATTTAATCCCAAGGATTTTTTTCATATGCATTGTAAAAGTTTCAAGTAGTGTGGACAATATAGAACAAAAAGGTAAAATTTCCTCTTTATGCCAACCCTAATACTTGATCCACTGCCTTCAAAGTAAAGACCACTTGAAGTTAAACAACTACTTTTACCAGTAGTTCTTTGTGTAAGTGCAAATAAATATATATTTTTAATTGATATTACTATACACGTTTTTTGCAATTTGCTTCTCTATTTTAATATAATAGCTTGGGCATCTTTTCTTTTCATATCAAAACATAGAAAGCATATTCATCATTTTTTTGAGTACAGAATATTCCATACAACAGATATAATATAATTTATATAGGTACTTTCCTAATGAAGGATGTTGAAATTGTCTCCAATTTTCTAATATTACAAATCATACTTTAGATTTTGGGTTCAAGATGGCAGACTGAGCACATGAGTTTTTCTTCCCTTCCTCCCAAGATTCCATCAAAATGATACTTAAAGGGATTAAAAAAAAAAAAGATATAATTTACAACCACCAAGAAGACTAGAGAGGGCAACATCAGTGGACAAAGGATTTTAACAAATTTTTGGAAGACAGAAAGCAGATGGAAGAATGTTCACTCACAGAGAGAGCAGAGGGGCCTGGGACGAGGAGGGCTCAGGCTGCGAGGCAGAGCCCCAGGAGCCTCTGAGCCCGGGTGGCAGCAGGTTAAGATAGAGAGTAGCAGAGGAGAACAGGACTGGAAATAGGGGCATGAGTAAGAAAACCTGTCTATGGAAGAGGAGCCCCCACATATACATTCAGAATGCTGGCATTACCTCCTCTTCCAGAAACTCAAGGGAAGTAGGGCATGGGTGAGAGGTTGGCAATATTCATTCTGGGTGGAGAAAGAAGCCCCGTTCTCTCATTCCATAGACCTTGGCCTGTTAACAAGTCCTGATGATGTGCACAGGGTTCTCTGGAAGCCTTCCCATCGCTTTTGTCTTAAATATCAATGGATAACTGAAAATAACATGAATGGACAACCAAGGATCACCAGACAATTTTTTTAAAAGCCCATATAGCATGAAAGAGAAAGCCCAAGATAAATAAGTGGAAAAGTTGTTTCTGGAAGAAACACAGCAAATTCTTGGAGAAGAAAACTTAAAGAAAGCATTACTCCAACAAGTAATGCTTCCATGAATATCCTAACATGTATATCCTTTGATACTTATGTAAATATTTCTGTAGGGTAGACTCCTAAAAGTAGAATTTGTAGGTCAAATGGAATGCACACTTAAAATTCTGAAAAATAAAGCAAAATTCCTTTCTATAGTCATTACACCAATTTATACTCCCACCAAAAGTACATAAAAGAACTCTTTCTCCATGCCCTTACCACAATTAAATATTATGAATGTACTTCATTTTTAGCATCACATTTTTGTTTGCCTTTTCATGACCACTAATTTTTATTATTCTTTGAGCTATTTCTATGAATTTGCCATTTTTCAATTGTTTAAGAACTCATGTATGTTATGAGTAATAGCCATTTTCAGCTCACATCTATTGAAAATATTAGTCTTTATCTTGTGTTCCAACTCTGATTATGGTATCTATTACTCTGTAGTGAAAAATTTTAATCTTTATTTAGTCAAGTCTGTCAATCATTTCTTTTATGGCTGGTTTTTTCTTACTTAGGAATTCCTGCCCACACCCAACATTATTAAATTATTCTCTAATATGTTCTTCTATTACTTTTATAGGTGTAGTTTTTATATTTAGATATTTAATACATCTGGAATTAATTTTTGTGTGTGGCGTGACATTCTTTTTCTAAATAGACAGTTGACCCAACATCAGTTATGAAATTTCCCCCACTAACTTGAAGTGCCATCTCTAACACACATTAAATACTAATGTGTAAGATATGCTTGTAGATTCTCAATTCAGGTTCATTGATCTATTTGTCTCTTCTGCTTCAGTACCCTATTGTTTTCATTGCCATAGTTTTGTCATGTGTTTTATTCTTCTGTAGTTCACCTCTCTGCCTCCTCCTCAATTTCCTACCCACTTTATTCTTTTCCTACATTTTCTTGGATATTCTTATACATTTGTTCTTCTAAACACACTTTAAAATCAACTTGTCAAATTTCATAAAAATTTTGTTGAGATTTTGATTGGGATTATATTGAACCTATGGAAAAATGTGAGACAGAAAACATATCCTCACAGCATTGCATCTGTCAGTTCAGTGATAGTATGTCTCCTATTTTATCTTATTTAATAAAGTTCCTTAGGTCAGGCACAGTAAATCACGCCTGTAATCCTAGAACCCTGGGAGGCTGAGGCAGGAGAATTGCCTGAGCTCAAGAGTTCAAGAGCAGCTTGAGCAAAGCAAGACCCCATCTCTACAAAAACTAGAAAAATTAGGTGAGCATCATGGTACACCTGTAGTCCCAGCTACTCGGGAGGCTGAAGCAGGAGGATCGCTTGAGCCCAGGAGTTGGAGGTTGCAGTGAGCTATGATGACACCACTGTACTCTACCTGGGGTGACAGAGCCAACTGTCTCAAAAAAAAGAAAAAGTATCTTTATCTAGACTTTGCATATGTTTTATTAGGTTTATTCCTAAGTATTTTATAATTTTTGCTAATATAGTATATGACATCTTTATTTCCATTATATTTTCAATTAGTCATGCTGGTGAATATGAAATCAGTTTATTTTATATATTTATTTTTGTATCTGGACATCTTACTAAACTTTTTTAATAATTCTAATAAATTTTCAGTTATTTCATTTGGATGTCCTAGATGGCCAATCATGATATCTATAGGCAATAAAAATGTTATCTTCCTCTCAAGTATTCTACCTCTTCTTTCTTTCTAGTCTTGTTGCACTTAGAGTCTAAGACCTCTAAAAAATTTTGGAATAATCATAATGATAATAGGCTTCCTCATAATGTTCCTGAAAATGAGAATGCCTCTAATAGGTGTTTGCTTAGGTTTCTGATAGATACCTTTTATCAAAATAAGGAATTTTATTTCTGTAACTAGCTTTTAAGAATTTTTATTGGAACTTTCCCTTGTTTTTGTTTTCTCCTGAATGTCTGATGATTGATTCTTAATTGTCAATTTAAGTTAATGGCTAGTTGCGTATTATAGCTACATTAAGTAGGTTTCCTCCAAAGTCACCTTCCTCTGTTTTTGCAACAGGCCCTTCCTTCAAATGGAGCAGACCCCGGTATTCTGCTGGGCTGCTCATGTCGCAGTTTCCTGCAAGTGTGCATGGGCCAGGGGCGGACAGGCAAACAGACACAAAGTCACCATCCCTGAAGACGTATTTGAGGATTCGATAGGATAGTAAACACGAATTGCCTAGCATGGCATTGAGTTTAATACATGTTTTCCCTACCTTATTCCAAGGCTCCAATATTTATCAGTGACTGCTTAACAAAACTCTTAAGCTTTCCTTGCAACAGCTAAATAGAAACAGCCTTTTCTTCTGCCCCACTGCCAGAAGCCTCCAGGATTATGCCAGCCCAGGTGTAAAAGTGTGTACCTTTCTTCTCAGACATCAAAAGCCCACCTGATTTAACTTTATTGCTCCAGTTGTGTGTCCTTATTGCTTCTGCACCTACCTGTCTCTCTAGGAGTCCTTCCTTTCCCAGAAGAACAAAAAAAGAAACAAAAGTAGGCATGCTTGTTCAGTGTATGTTCTGTCCTGACGTCATTCTAGTCAGAAGATGGTTGCTCGGAGTGTATAAATGTGTAGTGCCATGTTGACGCCTTCCCCCTAGGACCGCATCTGGTGCTCTGAGTGGCATTTCTCTGCTTTTGCTCCCATCTAGTCTCCAGCTCTGGCCTTGTCTTCCATTGACATCGGCCTTTGCAGAGCTGCCATGTCCAGCTGGGATGCTCTGGGACAAGTTCCTTCCTGTCTGAGATGCAGTTTCCCCATAGGTAAAATAGGAGCACAAATATAATTCCGTAGAACTATTAACTTTAAATGAGATCATGCAGGTAAAATACCTAGCACCTCATAACTGTTAGTTCCCTTATCTCTGTGGGTCCGTGCTGCACGCTGGAATCATGGGAGGCATGCCCGAAATATGCCGACGGCCGAGTCCCACCTGCAGATTCAATTGGTCTGGGGCACAGCTGGGTATCAGGACTGTTCGAGCTCCTCAGGTGATTCCAGTGCCCCTTCAGGATAGAAGCCCCATTTCCCTGTGTCGGCGAGTCTCGACGTGGGGCCGTTTTGCACCGCTCCCCGGTACATTTGGCAACGGCTGGAGGCATTTTTGTTCCAGCTAGGGCGGAGGAGCGAGAGGCAGGTGCTACTGGCATCTGGTGGGTAGCGCGCGCCAGGGGTGCTGCTGAGCCTCCCACGGGGCGCCCGACGGAGGGCCCAGCCCCAAGCCTCGGGAGCGCCGAGAAAAGAACCCTGGCCTGTGTGAGCACTGTGATCCCTTTCGGCGCGGAAGTTTTATGGGTCACTGACTTCAGAGTGGCGTTTAAAGAGCAGTAACGATAAATATCTAAGGAGCTGTCGGGATGACCTTGCCCTCCCATTAAGTTTGCGTGCATCAGCTCGCCCGGAATTCCCAGCTCCCCACCCGAGCCCCGCCCTCCGTTCCCTTCCCACGTCTCGCGGGATTTGTGGGCAGCGGCCGGCCGCGGCGCCGCCAGGGCGGCTTGAGGCGCCGGTGTGCGACCTGCGCGCCCGGCGTTTCCAGTCCTTTCGTGCTTTCCTCATACGTGGCAGAAGAAGAAAAGGCAGAAAAATGGAAAAGCAAAGAAAGTATTTAGAGGTTTATCTTGGGATTCTCATAGGACTCTTTTTTTTTTTTTTTGAGACAGGGTCTCGCTTTGTTGCCCAGGCTAGAGTGAGTGCCCTGGCGTCAGCCTAGCTCACAGCAACCTCAAACTCCTGGGCTCGAGCAATCCTGCTGCCTCAGCCTCCCAAGTAGCTGGGACTACAGGCATGTGCCACCATGCCCGGCTAATTTTTTATATATATATATTTAGTTGGCCAATTAATTTCTTTCTATTTATAGTAGAGACGGGGGTCTCGCTCTTGCTCAGGCTGGTCTCGAACTCCTGACTTCGAGCAATCCGGCCTTCTCGGCCTCCCAGAGCGCTAGGATCACAGGCGAGAGCCGCTGCCCGGCCTCTCACAGGACTTCGCTCACATGTCTAGCGTGCCAGGCACCGCACTTCGCTGTGGCTTGTCCGGTGTCCACACTCCCCTCCAGGCCGCACTCCCGGAAGACGAGCGGCCGCCCGGCGTGCCTTCTCCGAGCACCGCCCGAGCTAGACCCGCGAGTGGGAGGCCCACGCCCGCGGGGTGCGGCCTGGTTGGGGGGTGCTCCGACACCCCGAGCCCACCTTGACCGTGAGACCTGGCTCACGGTGCTCCGCGCCTCCTCACGGCACTCACGCGGGCGGGCCCTGTGTCATCACCTGCGTTTCATAGATGGGGACACTGAGCCCAGCACGGCTGCGGACCTGCCTGTGGCGAGCAAGTCGTGGCCGGCGGAGTCAGGACTTACACCCCTCACAGGCCTCGCTGGCGACCTGTTTGTAAGAGGATGTGCAAGCTGTGGGGTGAGGATGTGTCGCCTCCCTCCCCCTCCACTAGAAGAAAGACACGGTCCACTTAATTCTTTGCAGTCGTCTTGCCGCCCCCCACGCTGTTCCATCCCTACCCCCACTATTATTTCAGACTTGATTAAAATCACGTGGCCCGCTCTCACTTTTGCGACTCCTTGGGCTGAATTGCCATACTCTGTCTTAGCAGGGGTCCTCAAACTTTTTAAACAGGGGGCCAGTTCACTGTCCCCCAGACTGTTGGAGGGCTGGACTATAGTTTTAAATAAAACTATGAACAAATTCCTATGCACACTGCACATATCTTATTTTGAAGTAAAAAAACAAATGGGCAAAAACACCCACATGTGGCCCTTGGGCCGTAGTTTGAGAACGCCTGCCTAGACTTTCACCATCTCCCCTCAGTAGACGTCTTCTGAAACTAGCTCTTAAAAAGCGTAGAACATTATGGGAAATAAAACATCAAGGGTGGTTTCTTTCCTTTTTTTCTTATTGTGGTAAAATATATATAAACATAAAATGTATTATTTTAATGATTTTAAGTGTTTAATTCAGTGACATTAAGTACATTCACAGTGCCATGCAACATCACCACTATCCGTTTCCAGAACTTTTTATCATCCCAAAAGCTGCACCCAGTAAGCAGTAACTCCCCAAACTCCCTCCTCCAAGCCCCTGGTAATCTCTAGTCTACTATGGTTGGTGAATTTACCTATTCTAGAAACCCCATGCAAGTGGTATCACACACTCTTTTTCCCTTTGTGTCTGGCTTATTTCACTTAGCATAATGTTTTCAAGATTCATCCATGTCTTAGTGTGTATCAGAATTTCATTCCTTTTTTAAGTGTATACCACGTTTTGTTTATCCATTCAGCTGTTGACGGACACTTGGGCTGTTTCCCTCCTTTGGCTGTCGCGAGCAGTGCTGCTGTGAACGGTGATGTACAACTATCTGTCTGAGTCCCTGGCTTCGGTTTTTTCAGTGTATACCTAGGGGTGGAATGGCTGGGTCATATGGTAATTCCATATTTAGCTTTTTGAGAAACCGCCAGCCAAACCGTTTTCCACAGCGGCTGCACTATTTTATCTTCCCACGAGGGTTCCAATTTCTCCACATCCTCGCCAACACCTCAAGTGTGTTTCTGAAAGAGTGTTTAAGCAGGTGATGTGACAGGCACCAGTCGTCTGCTTTCAGACACCAGGACAAGATGTGGTGATGGTCTTTGTGGCCCTTTCGCGGTTACCTGCTGCAGGCCACCGCAGCCCTAGGACACAGTCAAACCACTAACAATCCGAAGTGATATCCCACTCTTGGCTGAACGTTCCTCATCAATGCTGGCAGATGAGAAAGGTGACCGTTTACTGTTTGTTTTTATTTGGACCCAATTCTCGCCTTTTTTTCAGCACAAGCTTACATGGTTCCTGTCCAAAACCAAAGCTTCACAAAACAAAAATCCCTTGCCAAGGAGACTGTGCCCCTCGCTGTGATTTGGAAAGATGCTGTTGTTTGTTTTAGTGCTCCTGGACTTAATTTCGCATTACATACTTTCCACCTGGTGTCTGACAGCACAATTCCCTTTGATTTGGGAAAGCTCTGATGTCCTCACATCTGTCTGCGAGGCCTTTCTTTTCACTTTCACAGTCGCTTTGCCTTGAAAAGCTTTCAGATGCACTAAACCAAACTGAAATCAACTCTGCTCCACCCCGCAAGTTCATTGCATTGTTGTTTTGTGCTTACTGCTTTGTAGTTAGCGCCTAGGTACCTGGCAAACATAAGACTGTGTTTGCCGGTTTGTACTTGGATTTGCCTTTCGTTTTGTGGGGAATATACTTAAGGGGCAGGTTTTTTTGGTTTTTGTTTTTTGGGTTCTTTCATTTTGTTTTGTTTTTCTTTTAATTGTATTGTCTGTCCCAGAAATAGGCAAAAGCACCCACACCTGCTTTTCTACACCTAATGGGATGCTTTCCTCAAATGCAGGAAACAGCTGCTGGGTGACCTGAGTTTGGGATTTTTATGGAAGTGATTTGACACCTCCAGCCCTGCAGGAAGCATAACATCTCCCAGCCCGCTCTAGGCAGCATCTTCTCCAGACAGCATCTTCGTCAGGGCTGCTAATCGCTCCCAGGTGACCCACCTGGATTAGGGAACCAGCTCAGAGCCCATTATCTGTGTGTCTTGAGTGAATAATGCTGTCCCTAAATCCCTCTTTTCCCTAACCCACTTGGAAGTGCATTTAAGCCCTCCCTCTTTGAATCAAAGTCTTGCTTTTTGCAACATGTTGAGCTATCACATTAGGGAATTAATACATGATAAGCCCCAAGAGAGCCATCTGAGGCTTAAACAACATTTAGTAAATATAGTTGACTTAATGAAAGAGAAGTGACATTTGAGGAAAACAATAATCTTGAGGCTTTCTTAACCAGCAGCTGGGTCAGACCCCCGCTGCCTCTGCATGATGCTCCTGTCATTGGGGCTTCTCTTGCTTTCTGTTGCTTTTTCTGGAACATGAGAGCTGCCTTCTAAGGTTGCCCCTTCCTCTCTGCCTTCCCGCAGGAGAGGTCAAGCACCCTTTCCCTTCTTCCATGCAGCAGACCTCTGCTCAAATTCTGCCCTTCCTCTAAACCGTGAATTTTTGCTGATAAAACCCCGAAGGGTGGGCTTTGAAGATCAGCCTCCTTTCTCCTCCTTGTGGGCTGCCTTTCTTAGCTCTTCCTTGGCTGTTCTAGCATCAACAGCTCTAAGAATAGCTTTTGGCATCTCCTAATTCTCCCCTACCCTTTCCCCAAGCCAGAAACCATTCCTTGAATAGAAACCATATAAATGTCAGCCTGGGCAAGATCCACTCCTTCTGTTTGAATTCTGAGTTGATATTCATGTTCCTCCTTGGAAAATATACTTCACATGGCCCTACCCTTTAACTTCCTCTGTGGCCTTACGGTCACACCTATATTTGTTATGCTTGGTGGCAAAATTTGCCTCCTTGTGCGGTATTTATTTTTCCCTTCATTATCTAGTATTTTTATAATCTGAATCAGGAACTCATTAGCTTTCTTTGTTAAGGAAGGCATTCATTGTTCTTTATCTGACTCGATATTCTCTAAAGATGGTTTGGAGAAGAGCAACGCAACTCTGGCTCTGTGGCCTGCACTCGGCTGCTCCTCTCGGCTGCTCTTCATCAGTAAGGTGAACCGACAGCAATATTTACCTCACAGGGCTGTGGGGAAGGTCAGATAAGATAATACTGGTAAAGCACTTAGCACAGTGGCACAAAATACTTACTCAACAAGTATTTCTATTGTTACCATTATCCAGACTAGTCCAAGACTATATGGTTATAAATCCATATGTTTCTGTTTTGAGAATTTGTCTGGACAATAAATATCTTTCCAAAAGCTAAAGCCTATTTATTTTCTAACCATATCAAGCCGATAGTCAATGTCAGCTTTTTTGGCACATGCCCTTATAACTGACAGTGAACTAAGATGGAGAGCTGTTTGGGCTGTATCCACTGAATGTGGTGTCCCCCAATTCAGCTCACTGGTTTGAGGGCATAGCAGGGTGTTCATAGGTGCAGTCAGAAGTTAATCAAGGCTTGTATACAAGACCTGGGCAAGAATGAGGACTGGGCTGTTAGATGTTCTACTTTCAACATGAACACTGACTTTCTATCCTGTGACGCGTTGGTCTGTAAATTGTTACTCAGAGACGTGGAGAACAATGAAATTTCTTCTAGAAGCATGTGAGCCATGGACATGAGCCCTCAGTCCTGTTCAGCATGGGGACCCTCAGAGGCCCTGTGTTACAGAACTCTCCCAGAAGGGGTGGAGACAGGGTTCAATCCAACATCTTTGTGGTCATGCTTAATTCATTGCAGTTAAACAAGTCAAACTGTTCATCACAGAACTTCATCCCCTCTTCTCAAAGAACGAGTGAAAAGAGACGCCTGTTTCAGTGCCAAAAGCATAACATCCAGCCAGAGCCGTTGGCTGGCCCAGCATTTATTTATTTATTAGATAAGCATTTTATTGAAGTATTAAGTATGAATACACAGGAAAAGTCCTTTGTTCAAAATTGTGCAGTACAGCTTGATGAATTTTCACAAGTGAACACACACGTAACTAGTACCCGGATGAAGAAATAGAAGTTTATCAGCATCCCAGAAGCGCCTTCCCGGGTCCAGTCTCAGACACTAACCACCCACCACTGCTCTGTTACACCATAGATTATTTTTGCCTGTTTTATAAAAACCTTCTATAAATGGAATAATATAGCATATACTCTTTTGTTTTTTTATTTTTTTCTTTTTTTGTTATTTTTTCAGTAATTATTTCTTCGCTACTCTTTTGTATCTGGATTTTTTTGGGGGGGGGGCTCGTGATTTTTAACATTTACATTGCGGTATACTATAAAATGAGAGGGTAAATTTCTTTGTAATATTTAGCCAATTTTCCAACCCAATTTGTTGAGTGGTTCATTTATTTCACAGTGGAATGTTTAGAATGTGCTAAGTCGTCATACTTGTCCTAGGTCTGTTTCATGGCTATTTGTTCTGTTCCAATTATCTGTCAAATAATTTTTGTACCGTGCAGAATATTTTGACTATCTTAGCTATAAAATATGTTTTAATATTTAACATGGCAAGTCTCCCCTGTTTTGCTTCTTTCTAATAACATTTTTAGATAATCTAGCATGTTCTATTCCAGATAAATTTTGAAACCATTTTGTCATATTCAAGACAAAAAAAAATCCTATTGGTGTTTTCACATGCTTTTGTAAAATTCACTCAGTAAACATGTCCTGAGCCCTTACTATGTGCCAGACTCTGTTCTAGGCCCTGGGGACACCACAAAGAATGGGGGCACACCTGGCCCTGATGACACTGACATTCTAGTGGGGGAGATTGGAGACCAAAGAACAAAAGATAATTTTAGATGGTGAGAAGAGCAATAAAGAAAATAAAATAGGCCAGGCACAGTGGCTCACACCTGTAATTCCAGCCCTTTGGAAGGCTGAGGTGGGAGGATCGCTTGAGGTCAAGAGTTTGGCCAGGAGTTCAAGACCAGCCTGGGCAACATAATGAGACCCCATCTCTACAAGAAAATGTAAAAATTAGCTACACCTGTAGTTCTGGCTACTTGGAAGGCTGAGAAGGGAGGATTGGTCATAAGTATTTGATTATATTTTGTCGTGGTACGATGATGATGATGTGGAGAATGGACTCTGTTCTTATTTATTTTCAAAATTATTATTATCAGAATGGTTTTCTAATAATATAATCATACCATATAGAAATAATGATAACATTGCCTCCTCCTTTCTAATAGTCATAACTCTGATTTCTTTCCATGATAAATTTACCAAAATTTCAAAAACAATGGTAAGTGATAGCAGACCTCTTTAATCTATCTGTGATTTTAATGTGAGTGCCTCTAATTTTCACCGTCAAGAAAGACAGATGTATAGTCAATAAATATTTTAAATGAATGTATGATTTCATGTTCTTTAGCAGGCTGAGAATGTCTATTTTTACTTTTGTAAATTTTTTCTACCAGGATGAGTTCTAAATGCCATCTATTTAAATAATTTTTCCCTAAAATTTTCTATATGAAATCATTCTTGCATTCTTAAAATATATTCTGCTTGCCTTGCTCAGTAATTCATTTAGTGTTCTGTTGAGTTCAGTTTGCTAATACCTTAACTTAGAATTTTTAAAATCTGTTTTCCTAAGTGAAATTAGTCATTTTGTGCTACCTCTCTGAGGCTTAGCTTTCCAGTTTTTGTATGCCCTGGAAAGGCTTATATAATGATCTATTACTTCAGATTTTTATAAAAACTCACCAATAAAAAAAATTCTGGAACTAGAATCTTTTCAGAAGAAATTATTTTTGCTAACTTATTAAAATTCTTTTATGGCTATTAGTCTATCATGTTTTCTTATTTATCTTAACTCAGTTTGGTAATTTATAAATATATCTTTTTCATGGAAAGTTTCAAATGTATTAGTATAGAATTGTATATATAATTCCCTTATAATTCCAATGTCATCTATTCACTTTTTTTAGTTGGCAATATTGTATACTTAGGCCTTATTGCTTTTCTCTTTATTAAATTTATTTTTTTAAAAAAGGTTTTTTTGGAGACCAGCTCTTGGGTTCTAATATGTATTTATTTTTTGAATTCATAAACTTATAAGGTTTCCATCTTGGTTTCCCTTTTTCTAAAGAAATGAGTGTTTAAATCTCATAAATTCAATATGTGGCAGTTCCATTTAGCTATTTTCTCAGTGAGTGATTCTCAAGTATTTTCATGTCAGGACTCCTTTTCACCCTTAAAAATTATTGAAGACCCCAGTGAGCTTTTGTTTTTATTAGTTATATTTATTGATATTTATAATATTCAAAATTCAAACTGAAATTTGAAAATCATTTATTAATTTGTTTTAAAATACATACATAATGAGTGAGAGGTGCACCGTCTGGGGGATGGGCATGCTGGAGACTCAGACTTGTGGGGGGAGGGGGGAAAGGGCATTTATTGAAACCTTAAAATCCGTATCCCCATAATATGCCGAAATAAAAAAATAAAACATAAAAAAATAAAAATAATAAAATAAAATAACAAAAACTCATTATATAGTACAGTAACAGTTGTTTTTTAAAAAAAGTAACTATTTCCCAAAGCAAAAAAAGTTGTGAGACGAGTAGCATCATTTTACAATTTTGCAAATACTGTATCTTTTAATGTCTGGCTTGATCGTAGACAGCTGGATTCTCATATCTTCTTTGTTCATTCTATTGTCATATGTTGTTTTGGCTGAAGTATATGAAGAAAATCTGGCTTCATGTAAATATGTAGCTGGAAAAATGGAGAAGTAGTTTAGTAGTCTTTTCAGATCATTGTGAATCTTTTCCTTTGATGCTGCACCAGACTAGGAAAGTGGCAGTTTCCTAAAGGTTGATTGCAATGTGGAGTCTGAAAGTGTGCCAGTAAGCCTGTCATGCTCTATGTCCATGACAAAATGAATGAGAAAAAGGCAGATAACATCTTAGTGTTGTTAAAAAAATAGGTTTGATTTCACAGACGCCCTGAAAGGTCTTATGACTACATTTTGAGAAACTCTATTCTAAGTAAATGGAAGTATGTATAATTTTTAAGAACTTTTTATTTTCAAATAATGTTAGATTTACAGAAGAATTGCAAAGATGGTACAGAGTTGTCATATACCCTTCGCCTTGCTTCCCCTAATGAGAACTTTTTAAACATTGTGGCAAAATATACATAACATAAAAATTAACCATTTTAACCATTTTAAATTACAGTTCAGTGGCATTAAGTACATTCACATTGTCATGCTACCATCACCACCATCCACCTACAGAACTTTTTTCATCTTCCAAAACTGAAACTATACCCATTATGTGTAAATTTGATTTATTCTTTCACCCAAACTATTTAACACATTTATTAATATGTACAAGTTTCAGTAGTTGTATTTGTACTGTTAATATCTGATTTTATTGCCTGGGAGAACATGGTCTTATGATTCCAAGGGCTGAGGTGAGCAAGAAAAGTAGGAAAAATTTTCTCTTTCTGTCCAGGGACTAGATCAGAGCCACAGGGTTCGTACCACACAGAAAAGATAACAGCTGCTCCTGCCCATGGGAGTGCCTTTGTGTTCAGGTGGCCAGAGCACTGTTCCTTCATCATTTCATCAGTCCCTGTCTTTTGGAGTAAACCATGAGATCAGAACACATTGGGTTGGGGAGAGTGATAATATGTTTTACCCACGAGCACCATATTGTTAAGCACTCTTATCATTGTGGGCGATAAGAGTGAAGAGAGAATCCCCGGACCCGTGCTGGGGGAAGGTAAAGTTGGTGGTGGCAGGGAAGGTGATGGTGATGGTGGTGTGTTCTTGGCGTCAGTCTCTAGGGGAAGAGCAGCAGTAGGGTGAGTTGAAGATTTCCAGCCATGCTGCACTAGATGTTTTCTGTAAAGGGCCAAATCGGAGATATTTTAGGCTTTGCGGGCCATGTGGTCCATGTCACAACTACTCAGCTCTCCCGTTGTAATGCAAGAGCAGTGGCTGGTTTCCAATCAAACTTTATTTGCAAAAGCAGACAGCAGGCCCTATTTGGCCCACAGGCTATAGTTTGCCAACCCCTGCACTACATGAATGCCTGGCAGATCTGAAAACTGCTTACTCTTCACCAGCTGACCATCGTAATGGAGAATTCTACCAGCACACAGACGAACAGTAATCGGGGCAATGGCCAGTCCCATACCTGCCCACTAGCAGGTACGAAAGCTGTTCTCACTCCTCATCCCAGCAGTCAGCTCTGAGCATAAAGCAGGTGGTGGCTGTTAATCACTAGAGAATAACAGTTACACTAGAGACTTCTTACTGGGTGGTTACCTTCTTCAATGACTTGTTCTTTAGGACTCTTGAGTCCACCTCTTACTGTTGTTATCTTCTGCTGTTTTAAGTAAGAATTTTATTTTGTATGAAAAAAATCATGATGATGTGCTTTAATTTTAAGAAGTTGAGAGATCTTTGCTGTTTGGATCAAGAAGCCATAACCAGGGCATCATTGCTCCCTCCTGATGGCACTTTCTATTTTTAGGAAACAGACATAAAAGAAAACAAACCACCACTTAAAGGGCTGGGCTCATGAGCTAAACTTAAAAACTAGCATCTCAGAAATTCATCTGTATCAACCACTAATCAGTCAAAAATTTTTGAGTGCAAATATCTGCAAATTATAAATGTAAATTATATTTATATGCAAATGATAGCTATTTATTCATTCTTTCATTTATTCATTCATTCAGTAGACATTTATTGAAAATCTGTGATAAGCCAAGTCGGTTAGGCTGCAATTATGGCTTCCGTGACAGTCCATTGTAAATGTTTGTTTTGTTCAGATGTGTTCATGTATATTCTATATAATAATTGCTTCTACCTTCTCTTTTAATGAAAAGGCTCTTAGAGCACAAATCTGTATTTTCTCTTTTATTCATAATTCTCCACAGTTCCCAGTTGGGTCCTCTGCATGCAATAAAACACTTAGCACATGATTTTGATTTACTAACTGGTGGGAAGCTTTACAGTCCAGTTTTCTGTTTTAAGCTCCATCCAGAATTCTCTTAATTTCCTTGTAGTTCCCACAGGCTGCAAAGAATATTTTCCTTTCTGCCTTTAAGAGTTTGTATAGAATTAGTCATCACTGGGACCCAGACTTCACCCTGAAGATGAGTGCATTTCCATGCTCAAATGAATTAATCCTGAGGTAATATTCTGAATTGTGTCCTAATTTTTAAAGAAACTCCATATTGCATTTAATTCATAAAACTGGAAAGTAAAATGCAAATGTGTAAAAATGTTATTCCAGGTAATAAAATCTTTTCCCAACCTTTCATAATCAGTTCCAGCCCAGATGACAAGCTTATTAGCAGAAATAATGAAGGAAAAAAGGGAAATTAAAACCTTCATAATTAAAAATGATATTCTTCTATTAAGTTACCTGTTTAATAACCTTAGTTCTTTTTGTAGGGGTTTTATTTTTTATTTTTTGGTTGTGTGCGTGTGTGTATGAGAGAGAGAGAGAGAGAGAGAGAGAAAGAGTAAGCTGCCTGTAATTTTTTAAAATCTGCGTTTGAGGGCAAAATGTTAACATCTTGGAATAATCACCTCCTGCCAGTTTTTTTTTTTAATTTTTCAGTCATTCACTTACTTTGACATGCCCATTTCCAGTTGTGACAGATGTTCTAGAACCTCGTGCATGTGGTTCTTCTTGAAACCAAGGCTGTTACCTGCTCACTCTCCCGGTTGGCCCGTGACATGAAGCACGTGGAAGTCTTTTATCCGTCTTCAGGTTCCAGGCAAGAGCCTGAGGTCCTATACTCTGCAGCTCTGCCCGGGAGGACCTGCAGAGCTCTTCACTTTACTTCCTCCCCAATGAGATTCTGAGAGACAGTTTGTCTAAAATGTGCTGAAGAAATAATAATAATCCTACTGGAAATTTCTACAAAATGTTTTTAGCACTCCAAATGTGTTTTACACCCTTGGTGTGCCTAAGTGGATGTGTACAGTCAGATCAAGGATGGATTTGGGACCTGGCGTGACCTTTCTGCCCTGAAAGCAGAACCACTGCCTGGTTCCGCAGGGTGCTCGGTGGCTCTGGGCTTCCAGAAGCAGGATCCGTGAGGGGGCTTCCAGACCCCAGACTTGGAGCCTCAAGCCAGGCTTTGAAGTCTGCATCCACCACTCAGCAGCTCTGTGATCCTGAGCACTGTTACGTGACTGCGATTCTCCTCTCACGCAGAAAGTGAGCAGAGTAGAAAAGTGGGAAGGGTTCAAGGAGATGCTGTTATATAAAGCTGCCTCCACATGCGTAGCGAACTTGGTCTTCTCACCTCCACTGTCAGTGCTCCCATAAAGTCAGTGAGCCAGACGACAGCCAGGACCCTCCAGGCTCCGCTCCTAGCCAGAGAGGTGTCTGGGACAGAAAAAGACCCACAGTGTCCTCCTAGCTCTGCCCTGGATGAGCGAGCTGTGTTACCTGGGGCAGGTCTCTGAGCTTCACCTGGTTTCTTCATCCACATGGTGGCAGTAATACTGTCACCCTCACGGAGACCATGGGGGTAAAGAAGAGGGTGCATGTCAAAGTGCCAGCATCTCACCTGGAAAGTGGAGGAGGTTCCTCAGGTGTATTTCCCTCCGTTTGGGTTCTGAGTCCAGAATACATTCTAGAAGTCTCTGAACCACACTCTTCACCTCCCTTGAAGATGAACAGAGGCCCAGAATCAGCTTCCTCTTGAAGCAGACTCTTAAACCCCAAACTGCTCTGATTCTTTACATTTAACCAAAGGTCCTTTATATTTAACCAAAATCTGCCACTTCCAACTTCCCACAGGTGATACATAAAATGTGGTAAATGCTCCAAGCCTTTCCCCAATTAAGTTATTATTGTTGTTTTTTATTAATCCCAGTGGAATCTGGTTCAATTAAGCATCAAAGTCAATCTTTGATGGAAAAATAAATCAAAATTTCAGCCAGAGTGACCTTTACAGAAGGGCCATGCTTGCCCTTGGCCCTGGTAGCATAATGAGGTTTCGTGATGAACAGATAACTGCACGTGTGTCTATAAGTCACATATATTAAGGCTGCTTGGTGGGACTGTCCTTTTTGGTGTTGCTGGCTCCTTCTTCGGGACTGCTGGGCAGCAGTTCAACATCCTTGCTGAGAAGCTGGGGTCCCTGTGGCATGGAGCTAAGCCTCCCCTGCCCACCTCCTAGGGTGATACTAGAGTCTGTATTTCTAGATGTTCACAAAGCCGCCTAGCAGGGTGAGAGCCAAGGGTCAGTACACACACCTGCCTGGGGAATGGGGACCTGAGTGCCACCATCAGCCAACCTCAAGTAAAACTGCAAGGCAAACAGTCTCCCTACGCTAGATGGAATAATGGTGCCCCATTTTTTTCTATAATGCCCAGGAACTATGAACATGTTAGATTACATGACAAATAGGAATTAGTGTTGCAGACAGATTTAAAGTTGCTAGTGAAACCTTGTGATGGGAGATTATCCTGGATTATCCAGGTGGGCAAACATTCTCACAAGGGCCTTGTAAGTGGAAGAGGCGGACAGAAGAGTCGGTCAGAATGTGACTTGAAGATGCTGTTCTGCGGGCTTTGAAGATGGAGAAGTGAGACCCTGAGCCCAGGAGTGCAAGGAACGCATCTCTAGAAGCCGGAAAGGGCAAGAAAACGGATTTTCTGAGACCATCCTAAAGGAACACAGCCCTGCCAGTACCTTGATTTTAGCCCAGTGAAACCCGCTTTAGACTCCAACCTCCAGAACTGCAAAATAGTAAGTTTGTGTTGCTTTAAGCCACTAAGTTTCCAGTAATTTGTTACAGCAGCACTAGGAAAAAAATGCACTTGCCTGCCTTCGTTATCAGCCTGTCCTACTCCCCACTGTGGGACCTTCACATGGCCGGAGAGCATGCCTGCCAAGCTGATTATTAAGGGGCAGCTTGTCTGGACAGGAAGGAGCACAGCTGGATGCGGGCAGAGCTGACGGAGCGCCAGGCCATCACCTCCTGGCTGTGCAGCCTTGCTGCCTTGCTTCAACTCGCTGGTCTTTATGATCCTCATCTATAACATGGGAGTCGTGAAAAGATTAAACCACATCATATACTCTTGGTAGAGTGTCTGGCATGTAGTCAGCTCTCAACATGTGGCCTCTTTTACTAATGATGAGTTGAGATGTGCCTCTTCTCCTCCCCTGGGGTGACTTTTTCTTTCCTTTTCTTAGGGTGTGAGAGATTGGCATTCTCTCCCCTGTCTAGCACTGGACAGGCTTGCTCTGGGGGGTCCTAGCGACACCACTGCTGGAAGACGCAGATGGACTTGGGCAGCTGGACACAGTGAACACGTGAAACGCTGGCATAGCATAGCCACGGGGGAGTCAGGACGAAACACGGACCAGGGTTCCCAAAGATCAAGCCGTCTAGGTGAAAACCTCAAGTAACCAAACACAGCAGTGTGGTTGGGCTGGAATGTTTAACCTCTCCAGAAGGGGTAACAAAATTCCAGCTGGGACATTCACCAAAAATAACAAGTAGTCGCATAGGGTGTTCTCTATCCAAATGACCACAGAGCCTCCATCAGGCCAGTTTCCCATATAATTAGTTTAAGACATAAGTTCCAGGACAACTAAGTTTCAGGACATTAGTGCATACTAATGAGTGTTCCAGAGTATCCAGGCACAAACTGATAAAGGAGCCATGGGTATCTGTGCACATGTAAGGGAACGTGAGTCTAATTTCAGTGTTTCCATTACCCTAAATTGAACTGCTGCTATGGGTTTCAAGAATTGCCGAGATTATGAGGTCATCTTGCTGGAATTATGCTTCCTGGCCATCCTTCAAAACACTACAGTACTTTTTTTCCCTTTTATGTTGCTGGATGCCAAGGTGATTTAGCTAAAGCAAAAGCTGTATTTTATGGCAGGACATACATTCTTCCACTATAAAGTTTTGGGGGCTTTTTTGTTCAGCAGGTTGTCAGATTTAGCTCTGCAGAGCGCAAGGAGCTACCAGGGAGCTGAGGTCAGGAGCCAGCAACGGTGAACTCAGCTCAGCACCGGAGCCAAACTCTGGCTGCTCTACCCTGCATTGCCTCCTCTGGGCTCAGGGAGTACATCACTGATTTGAGGGCCGCTCTGATCTCTGAGGGCACTTTGAGAGAAGCAGCAGGAGAAAGCAGGAAGGCAAGGAGTAGCACAAGGGTGCTGCAGATGAGGTTTGCTGGCTCTAGTCCTCATAGTAAGAAACCCGCTACTCACCCCATTCTCACATTCCAGTGAAGACAATTTGGAAAATGCTGACCTAGATGATATTTAATGTTTAAAACTACCTTTCAAAGGTAAATAAATAAAACTACCTTCTAACTAGTTAAATAAACTATTTACAGATCACTATCCTGCCATTATAATTCCATAAAACCTCTAACTGGGCAAAGAATAATCACTTGAGGAAGAGCAGTTTCCTAAACTGATTCTAAAAGTGAAGTCAAATTGCTTTTGAAGAGGGACAAAAATGTCTCAAATTTCTTGCTGGATGTTTAGTAGTAGTTCTGGATGTTTAGTAGTAGTTTTATTTGAAGACTGAATCAACCCTGACATTAGCTCACTGTTAATTTCAGGATGTGAGAAGAGTGGAGGAAACCCAGCCTATGGGAGAGGAGAATCAGGAAAACCCCATGGTGGCTAGACATTTCTCATTGCTACCAAAGGATATGGAAGGCCAGAAAAATCCCTTAGCAGGAAGCATTCCTGGGGTGGTCCATACACACTTCTGGTGGGGCAGGAGGACAAGGCAGCCCAGGTCTCCTGATCTGTCTCCTTAGATCCACTGGCTGCCAAGATCCTGAATGGGAGGAGAAAGGAACAAAGCCAGCACCAAGGTGGGACTCTGAGTAGAGACTAGCATAAAGATCTCCTTCAGGAGGTGCCTAGCAGGTGAAAGCTAGGTACCCTTGGGTGAAAACCACAGGAGAAATGCTCTATCTGGAAAAGCCATCAAAGATTGAATGGATTTCCATTTATGTTCTAGCTCATCCTTCTTATAATGCGACAGTCATTCATCTAGTTCTGAATGTTTAGAATTCTCTTTCAGTTATTTTTCTTTATAATCTATTATACCCTAAAATATGGATTAGGATCTTTCTAGCTTTTCATCAGTTGCCTCCAAGATCTGCTATCTCTGATGACTCTTAATAACGGTCTGGCATCTCGTAAGTCTGACTTTGGGGCATCATATATTTTTTTTTATTTTAGCGTATTATGAGGGCACAAGTGTTAAGGTTACGTATATTGCCCATGCCCCCCTCCACCCTTGAGTAAGAGCTTCAAGTGTGACCATCCCACAGAGGTTGCATTTCTTACTCATTGTGTTTGTATATACCCATTCCCTCCTCCCCCCCCACCTGCCCGACACCCAAAAAATGTTATTGCTATATGTCCACTGAGGTGTTGATCCGTTAATACCAATTTGCTGGTGAGTACATGTGATGCTTGTTTTTCCATTCTTGAGATACTTCACTTAGTAGAATGGGTTCCAGCTCTATCTAGGAATATACAAGAGGTGCTATATCACCATTGTTTCTTAAAGCTGAATAGTACTCCATGGTATACATATACCACATTTTATTAATCCACTCATGTATCGATGAGCACTTGGGTTGTTTCCACAACTTTGCAATTGTGAATTGTTCTGCTATAAACATTCAAGTGCAGGTGTCTTTTTCATAAAGTGACTTTTGATCTTTTGGGCAGATGCCCAGTAGTGGAATTGCTGGGTCAAATGGTAGATCCACTTGTATCGCTTTAAGGTATCTCCATATTGCTTTCACAGAGGTTGAACTAGTTTGCAGCCCACCAGCAGTGTAGGAGTGTACCTCTCTCTCTGCATCCAGGCCAGCATTTATTGTTTGAGGACTTTTTGATAAAGGCCATTCTCAGTGGAGTTAAGTAATATCTCATTGTGGTTTTGATTTGTATTTCCCAGATGATTAGAGATGTTGAGCATTTTTTCATATGTTTGTTGGCCATTATTCTGTCTTCTTTTGAGAATATTCTGTTCATGTCCTTTGCCCATTTTTTGACAGGGTTGTTTGATTTTTTCTTGCTGATTTTCCTGAGATCTAAATAGATTCTAGTTATCAGCCCTTTATCAGATGTGTAGCTTGTGAAATTTTTCTCCCATTCTGTGGGTTGTCTGTTTGCTCTCTTGGCAGTTTCTTTGGCTGTACAGAAGCTTTTTAATTTGATCAGGTCCCATTTATTTATTTTTGTTGCTGCTATGATTGTCTTTGGGGTCTTCTTCATAAATTCTTTTCCTAGGCCTATGTCTAGAAGAGTATTTCCAATGTTTTCCTCTAGAATTCTAATAGTTTCACACCTAAAGTTCAAGTCTGTTACCAAGTATAAGTTGATTTTTATGAGAGGTGAAAGGTGTGGGTCTTGTTTCAGTCTTCTACATGTGGCTATCCAGTTTGCCATTTATTGAATGAGGATTCTTTTCCCCAGTGTATGTTTTTGTCTGCTTTGTCAAAGATTAGATGGGTATATGAGGATGGTTTTATATCTGGGTTCTTGGTTCTGTTCCACTGGTCAATGTCCCTGTTCTTGTGTCAGTCCCAAGCTGTTTTAATGACTATAGCCTTGTAGTATAGTTTGAAATCTGGTAAATTGATACCTCCTATTTTGTTTTTATTGCCTAAGATTGATTTTGCTATACGGGGTCTTCTCTGATTCTATAAGAAGCATAAAATTATTTTTTCTATATCTGTGAAAAATGATGATGGTATTTTGATAGGGATTGCGTTGACTCTGTAGGTCACTTTGGGTAGTATAGACATTTTAACAATGTTGATTCTGCCAACCCATGAGCATGGTATATTCTTCCACCTGTTTACATCCTCTGCTATTTCCTTCTTCAGTGTTTCATACTTCTCCCTGTAGAGGTCTTTTACCTCCTTAGTTAAATATATTCCAAGGTACTTTATTTCTTTGTTGCTATTTTGAAGGGAATTGAGTCTTTGATTTGGTTCTCACTTTTACTCACTTGGAGTATATGAATGTCTCTGATTTCTGTGTATTGATTTTATATCCTGAGACTTTACCAAATTCATTTATCAATTCAAAGAGTGTCTTAGTTGAATCCTTGGGGTTTTCTAGGTATAATATCATGTCATCAGCAAAGAGCGAGAGTTTGATCTCTTCTGCTCCCATTTGGAAGCCCTTAATTCCGCTCTCTTGTCTGATTGTTGTAGCAAGGACTTCCAGCATTATGTTGAATAGAAGTGGAGATAGTGGGCAACCTTGTCTTGTTCCAGTTCTAAGTGGGAATGCTTTCAATTTTTCACCATTCAGTATGATATTGGCTGTGAGTTTGTCATATATGGCTTGTATCATTTTTAGGTAAGTGGGGCATCATATTTTCTTTTAACATGGCTTAAGTTTTTCAAGAATTATACATTTGTTCCCTTCAATTTGTCCAGCAAGTTACCTAGGAATTTAATTTTGCATTTCTATGTATAGTTTAACTGAAATTTTTATTGAAATGATTGTGGATTCAAATGCACTTGTAAGAAATAATGTAAGTATTATTCCTGTTTTTAACTGAGTGATAACACCTGCTCCCAAACAAAAGAACCATTAAGACAAAAAATTTAACGATTGCTGCCCATATTATTGTGTCCCAAGAAAAAGTACTGATAGCAGGAACTGAACTTAAATTTCCAGGACATGCTGCCATAAATATGCATAGCTTTGTCAGAAGAAGCCTGCAGCACAGCTCTGCAGCAGTCCGTAGCACGTTCATAGCACTGAAGACCACACACCAGACCCCCAGGACCACAGCGAGCCACACAGAACACACCACAGCATCCACATGGATAGCTCTGAGTGCAGCAGGCCCAGGGAGGCAGAGAGATACAGTCAAGAACTAGCATGTGCATGTGCCTCTTCTCCTAAAGATTTCCTTCTGTGCCCCTTGGATGCATATCCCATTCTGTCTCCTTTCCTGAAACTCCCACAGAACAAGTATGTGGCCTAATGAGCTGTTCTAAGGGAAAGAACTAGAATTCTGCCAGTCCCCAGAAGCCCCTCCGTAGGCTCTTGTCCCAATCTATGCTCCTTCCCTTCCTCTCTTGACTTTTGTAGAAATCACTTCATTGCATTTCTTTATAATTTCATTACCCGTGTGCATCCCTAGGCCTTACAGCTTAGCCTGCCCATTTTCAATTAGGTCTTTTAAGCCCCTCTTAATCTACAAGTTCTCTCCTCTACTCTTTTTGTTTTCTATATAATTTATCTGTTGGAGGATCCATGGTATTTGATTATAATGTCTCCCATAGTGGTGAGTTTTGCTGATTCCATAGTCATGGCGTCATTCAATATATTCCTGTCTCCTCTGTTACTATTTTCTGCAAATTTTCAGCTGGATCAGAGGCTTGATTAGAGTCAGGTTCAGTCGCTTGGGTGAGACACTAGTCCTGATGGTGCTCTCTCTGTAGTTGATCAAGCTCAGTAAAGAGGTTGACAAACTGTGGCGTCTCACCCTCAGACAGCCCTTTCAACCATCCCCCCTGCATCTGCTGCCCACCATGCCATTCCAGGAATGTCTTGCCCCAAAAGAAGGGAGCCCCATAGCTCTGTGAGGGCAGGGGACCCTCCGCCTTGACAGTCTCACAGGGGGAAGAGGGACTCCAGACTGGCCTGCCACTGCCATCCTTGCTGACGTCCTGGGCCCCTGCTGGAGGGCAAGAGGATGGTGGCCTGAGTCCCATCCATCCCAGGGAGGCACAGCCCCCACGTCTAGGCATAGCTTCAGCACCACACACTCAGGAGCCAGAATACACATTATTTTCTTCTTCCTTCGCAAGGGAGGAAAAAGCCTGTGAAACCATGTTCAAATCTTGACTCATCCCTATTGGTAGCTCTGTGACCTTAGACAAGTTACTTAGCCTGTCTGAGCCTCTGCATCCTCATCTCTGCGGTGGAGCTGATGATGCCTACCTAGAGATGCAGTGAAGACTATATACAACACTACGTGCATGTTGAGCAAGTTTCTTAACTTCTCCATAAAATGTACATAATAGAGGTAAAATGGTTGTCATAATCAAATGAGTTAATACAGAGAAATCATTTAGGATATGCCTGGGGCATAGAAAGTCCTCAATAAACTAGTCCTATATAAAGTATCTGGTTCATTTTAAAATTTCTGTTTACAATAGCTTGTCTAGTCCATTTTGTGTTGCTATAGATACACCTGAGACTGGGTAACTTATAAAGAAGAGAGGTTTATTTAGGCCATGGTTCTGAAGGCTGAGAAGTTCAAGGGCGTGGCTTCTGGCTTCTGGCGAGAGCTTCTGTGCTGCATCCCAGCATGGCCAAGAAGATCAAAGGGGAAGTGGATCCAGGAGGAGAGAGGGACCAAACAGGAGGAGGAACCTCGCCTTGTAACAGTCAGGTCTGGCAGAACTAACCCATTCCCAGGAAAGCATAAATTCACCCAGTCCTGGAAGGAGGCCACCAAGCCATTCATGAGAGATCCGCCCCACGACCCAAACACCTCCCACAAGGCCCCACCACAGGGATAAGATTTCAGCAGGAGCTTCGCTGGGGACAAATGCTACCCAAACGATAGCACGGCTGTTACCAGTTAAAAGAAGAAAGTGGGGCTTCCGAGTAGCTGAAGACAATGGTGGCAGCTAAGTGTCCATCTCCCAGTATTTCCTCCACAAATGTATAGAAGAACATCAAGAAAGGGAAGAAGGAAACAACACAAAACTCACACCCTGGGCATAACCTGAGGACAGAGAGTGCTCAAACACTGAAATAACTATAATAAAAGAGAATGAACACCAGTTCCCAGCACCCTCTCGCAACGGAGCAACCTCTGGGCAAGAAAGAAGAGGGGAACTAGCTCAGGGCCCCGGTGGCCCAAACTGTTCCCAAGCACAACTGTGTCCGCCCTGCGTCTGAAAATACACACAAAGTGTCTGGGCAGATCGGGGCGCGGCCTGCAGGGCAGCAGTCACAGAGAAAATTGGGGCAACAGCGGGCGGAGGGGTGCCCTTCAGAGACTGGAGCATAAAGTTGGGGGGAGCAAAAGGGTACAATTACTACGGCGGGGGGATGTTGAAGTGGAGAGCGTGGAAAGGAACAGATCAGAGAAAGAGGCGAAGAGCTGTCGGGGAAGGGTGAGGGGTGGAGCAGAGAGGGGTGGAGGACAGTGCAAGAAGGAGATCTGCCAGGGGTGACACCGAGGCACTTCAGAGAGCCGGTGGGGTCAGAACACGCCGGGAAGCAGCAGCTCCACTGGTCAAACTCGGTGTTCATTGCAGGACAACGAGCCCACCTGCCCAGGGGACGTCAGTGAGCAGACACGTTGACATAGACACACCTGTGCTCCCCACAAGCCTCTGCTGAGGGTCCCAGGGCTGGCAGGCGGGGGCAGCCATGTGGGGCGGCCATGGGTCTCTGCTGTAGGAAAGAGTCTGCCTAAGGACCCAGATGAAAGGAGAGAGGGAAAGAGGTTGTGATTACAGAGGCCACAGGGAAGAATGCTGTGACATTCGGGTCATGCAGTCCAAAAGGCACCATTTGAAATGAGGGAAGAGAGAGCACCTTTAGTGACACTAACATTTGAGGTTTGAAAAATTATGGTGTTTGCAAAACTGCATTTGAGCTAGGTATTTGTGGGGGAAATGTTATTGGTTATTTGTAGAACATCACATCTTTCCAGTTACAAAATATAAATTCATTTTGTGGCACAAGATAATGGGGTCTCATCTTTCAAGTTTTTTAAAAACTAGATACTGGTATTTTCCCTAGATAATGTGTGGAAAGGGAATAGGGTGGGAATATTTGTATTTATTGTTTCTATGGCAGAAGTTTTATAGATGAAATATTGCACTGACCTCCCCCCACACACCATTCAGTATCTGAACGAGACAGAGAAGGCAGTTCTCACCGCAGTGGGCATCAGGGCCTGCCCCTTGTCAGCTCAGCCCCTCCTCACACCACAGAGTCCCTCAGAACTCCCCAGGACTCCGGGGTTCTGTGGTACATTCTTTGAAAACCATTTGGTGCTTGCTACTTCCTGGTGCTTATTGTGGAAGATGGTGGAGCCACACAGAAAAATATCATTCCTTGCCCTCGGAGAGCTCAGAGTCTAGAGGAGAGATGGAAGGTTAAACAACCAGCTGGAATTCAGTGAGGTGGGTGCTAAGGTAGAATCAGAGGGAGAATGATAAACTCTGCCTGGAGAGTGTGGAAAGGAGAGGAAAGGGTTAAAGAAGGCCCTCGAAAGGGCTGGCCTCTGAGCTGGGTTGTGAAGGATCTGGTTCACCAGGTGAGAATGGAAAAAGACCTTTCAGGGCCAAGAGAACAAACCATGCAAATGCATTTAGATGTAAATGGGCATAGAATGTTCTGGAAATGTTAGGAGTTCAGTATCTGGAACTTGTAGAACTTAGGATGACTATGAAGAGTGGTAGGAGATGAGACTGGAAAGTTGGGGTGCGGTGAAGTAGAGTATCCAGGAGCAATAAGGGAGGGAGGAGACCTGGCCAGCCAGATTCACCAAATGAGCTTGAGATACCCTTGGGGTGTGAGGATGCTAGCCTGGTCACCCTCACAGGACCAAGATAGCATCTGGAACTACAGACTCTTGTGAGACCTTACCTAAAGCCTAGGGTCATGAAATGTTTTTTGGGGGGAACAGCAAAGGTAGATATTTAAATATTTTTCATAGCTAAAAATGTGTATATCTTACATCTTGTATTATGTCTGCCGATCTGTTATTTTTATCTAGTTTTCAAAGCAAGGTTTCTGCAAATATTTTATTCCAGTATTTAGTAATGTTATTAGCCTCTAATGTCTATTATCCTCTTTCTTCTTAAAAATAACATGTTTGTACATCCACATGCAAAAGGCTGAAATTGGACACTTATCTTACACTATACACAAAAATCAACTCAAATTAGATTAAAGACTGAAACATAAGACTTGAAACCGTAAAACTCTTAGTAGAAAGTGTAAGGGAAAAAGCTTTATAACATTGGCGTTGGCAATGATTTCTTGGATATGACACCAAAAAACACAGGCAACAAAAGCAAATAGACAAATGAGATCACATCAAGCGAAAAAGCTTCTGCACAGCAAAGGAAACTATCAGGAAAATCAAGGCAACCTGAAGAATGAAAGAAAATATTTGCAAACCATATATCTGATAAAGGATTAATATAGGAAATATATAAGGAACTCATACAATGCAATAGTAAAAAGAACAATCTGATCAAAAAATGGGCAAAGGACTTGAATAGACATTTCTCAAAAGAACACATACAAATGGCCAACAGGTATATGAAAAGGTGTTCAACATCACGGATCACCAGGAAAATGCAAATCAAAACCACAATGAGGTATCACCTCACACCTATTAGAATGGCAATCATCAAAAAAAAAAGAGAGAGAGATAACAAGTGTGGACAAGGACATGGAGAAAAGGGCACCCTTATAGCTGTTGGTGGGAATGTAAATTGGGGCAGCCACTATGGAAAACAGCATAGAGGTTCCTCAAACAATTAAAAATGGAACAACCATATGATTCAGCAATCCACTTCTGAGTATATACCCAAAGGAATTGAAATCAAGATCTCAAAGAGATATCTGCACTCCTGTGTTCATTGCAGCATTATTCACAATAGCCAAGACATGGAAGCAACCTAAATGTCCATCTATGGAAGAATGGATAAAGAAATTATGAGATATAGATATATAGATATACACAATGGAATATTATTAAGCCTTAAAAAAGAAAGAAATCCTGACATTTGTGACAACATGGATGAACCTGGAGGACATTATGCTATGAAATAAGCCAGAAATAACAAATAGTACATGATACCACTTATATGAGGAATCTAAAATAGTCAAACTCATAGAAGCAGAGAGTAGAGTGGTAGTTGCCAGGGACTGGCAGGGAAGGGGAAACTGAAGGTATTAAAAGGTACAAAGTTTCAGTTATGAAAGATGAATAAGTCCTAGAGATCTATGGTATAGCATAGGGCTTATGGTTAAGATACTGTATTGTATATTTTAAAATTTGCTGGGCCAGGCATGGAGGCTCACGCCTGTAATCCTAGCACTCTGGGAGGCCGAGGTGGGTGGATTGCTCGACATCAGGAGTTCAAAACCAGCCTGAGCAAGAGCGAGACCCTGTCTCTACTAAAAATAGAAACAAACTAATCAGCCAACTAAAAATATATAGAAAAAAATTAGCCGGGCATGGTGACGCATGCCTGTAGTCCCAGCTTCTCAGGAGACCGAGGCAGAAAAATCACTTGAGCCCAGGAATTTGAAGTTGCTGTGAGCTAGGCAGACACCACAGCACTCTAGCCCAGGAAACAGAGTGAGACTCTGTCTCAAAAATTAAATAAACAAATAAATAAATATAAAATAAAATAAATAAAATTTGCTAACAGGATAGATCTTATGTTAAGTGCTCTTTGCCCAAAATAACAATAATAATAAATAAAGAGGACAGGAAGAAATTTTTGGAGGTGATGGATGTGTTTATGGCATAGACTGTGGTGATGTCAATATCTCCAAACACCTCAAGTTGAATACATTAAATACATACAGCTTTTTGTGTATCAATCATACCTCAGTAAAGTGGGTTTTTAAAAAATTATCTTCCCTTTGTTTCTCTACCTTTCACATTTCACTTGACAGGTATAGTCTAGCTGTGTTTGCCAAAGCCACCTTCAAACCTGAGTCCATGCAGAGGTCTTGCAGCTTGACATAACATACTTCATCAGGAACTTCCATGCCTGAAAGTGCCAAACAGCAGGAATTGTTGGAGAGGTGGCAGGTCCAGCATTCTGTTCTTGATGGAATGGGTTTTCCATAGGAATATGACATCTCTGTTGTTTCAGGGCCAATCCTATCAGAATGGCTTACTGGGGAAAGAAACTATAGTGAATTTTAAAACTTCAAGAAATTTCAGAAATAAAAAGATGGTTAATGTTAAGAAATCTGTTACTATACTAATATATCAAAAGAAAATGTTATCCTAATCGATGCAGAAAAATCACTTGATAACATTTACCACCCAATCTGTATAAAAACTCTTAATAAACTAGGAATACCAGTGAAATTCCTTAATATGGTAAGGAATGTCTACTGGAATTCAATAGTATTCATCATACTTAATGTTGAAACAAAGAGACAGTCCTATTTCAGGGGAAAAATAGGTATACCCAATATCATTATGAAGGTTATAGCCAATGAAATAAGACAAGAAAAATAAATGAGGTATTAATATTGTGGAAAAGGGATAAAACCCATTTTATTTACATGCAACAGGATTTTTTACCAACAAAATTATTGACAACTTATGAAAAACTGTTAGACCTAATCATATATTCATGACAGTGTCCAGATCAAGGTAAACATTTTAAAAACAAATAGTTTTCCTGTATATAAGCAATAGCCATATAGAACATGTAATTTTAACAAGATGCCGTTCACCATAGCAATAATAATGTTAAATATTTGAAATAAATGAAGCAATAAATTTACAAGAGCCAATGAAGAAAACAATGAAACTTTACTAAAAGATATAAAAAGAAACTTAAATAAATGAAGAAAAAAACATATTTCTGTCTAACACAACTCCACATTAAAGAGCCATCAGTTTCCCCCCAATTAATCCAAAAATTCAACAAAAAACTTATCAGCATTCCAATGAAATTTTAATGAAAAGCAACTGATTTTAAGGTCCATCTGGAAAGGCAAATGTTCAAGAACAGCCAAAAGGTTTTGAATAAAGATGAAGTGAGAACATTTTCTACAAGATATCAAACTTTTGTAAGCCCACAGTGTGGGACAGACACAGGGATACCAAAGAGATGGTAAGGAAATGAAATAGTCTAGAAATAGATCTCTGTATAAAAATATAGCATATGATTAAAGATGAATTTTAAATAATTGGAGAAATGTTGGACAACTCAATAATCATCATGAGGATAATTAGTTATCATTATGGGGAAAAAAACAAAGTTTGATCTCTGTGTCACAATATATGCCAAGATAAAAACTATTAATATACCAGAAAAAAAAGTAGGAAAGTAAAATCTATTAAAATACCCAAGGAAAATATTTTTAAATCATGTAATAAGGAAAGACTTTCTAACTAGATCATCTATTCTTTTAGCCTCTATAACTATTAAAAAGATTTATAAATCTGATTTAATAAAAATTAGAGGCCTCTCTATGTCAAAAATATCCTACTAAAGACAAATGGCAGACTGAGAAATAATATTTCTGAATGTATAACAAAGGATTAATTGATAATACCCAATTATTTTTTTAAAACTTCTACAATTCACTAAGAAAAGATAAAATAACCCAATAAAAAAGAAGCAAAGGATATAATCAAGAAATTCCCAGGGGAATAAAAAAATACCAGTGATCTAAAAATGTGTGAAAAAGATATTTAACCCCACTAGTAACCAGGACAATTCAATGTATAGCACAATTTTGCCTAGCAGATTACAGAAATGTAAAATGTTGGTAAAGTACAGTATAGGAGAGGAGAGGGAAAAAGTAGGTAGACTCTTGACTGAGCAAAAACACTCATTTAAGAGCCCAAAGACCTTTACAAGAATGTTTATCGCAACCAGTCTTATAAACTGAAAAAAATTAAATGCAACCTAACAATAGGAAAATGAATAAACATTATGTTATTTGCATCCTATGAAATACTCGTTAGCCATTAAAAAAATATGAGTAGCTCTATGTTTAATGACACAAAATGAAGACCCTTGAAATGGTGGTGGGCTAAAGATATTATTGTAGAGTCTCATTTTTGTATTACAAGTGGACCATATGAAATTATATATAGTTTTATTTATGTCTGTGTCTGGACATGCACAGAAAGGTCTGGAAGGATTCTCACTAATTGTCAAAAGTGGTTATCCTCATGGAGTGAAGAGGGATTGGGGCTAAGCAGAAGGAGAAGTAAGAACTTCCACTTTTTACTTTTTAGGACACTTAAATTTTTTTAAATGATCACGAATTACTCCTGTGATTTAAAAAAAAAATTAAAATTGTTCTGATGAAAAACATATGGAAAATAAACCTGCCAGAGGTAACACTGCTGTACAGCCTATAAATCAGATCTGGAAAGCGTCTTTGGACCAGATGCACCCGGCCAGGCCTCCTCCCATCCGAGGGAGGTATTTGGAACTGACAGTCTTCAAAAACTTGACTGTCTGCAAATCTCTCCACGACTTCCTCTCTGACAGGCAGGTGTTCCCATCAGCTTCCCTGAGGCCAAGCCTCATCAGGGCATCCCCAGACACCACTGGACCCTGCAGCCTGGGGTGTCGTGACAGGACCAGGGAAAGGCAGGAGGACATCGCCACCACGTCTCTGGAGCTCATCGTCATGTTTAAACTCTGAGTTAAGTGATTTTGAGTTCACTATTTTAATTAAATTGAATCTTTTAAAAGAATTTTTCACTTAAAGGGACCTTGGAGATCTTTTTTAGTTCAATCTTAACATTTTATGTATGAGGAATGGGAGGCCCAGAGAAGGAGGGTTAATGAATTGTATTAGATTTAAGGCCCTGAATTTGGGAGCTCAGCTTCATTAAGTTCTTGTGAGAAGCCAACTCCTTAATTCTTGTGAGAGACAACTCCTGCCTCTCCTATGAAGAATGTTATGAGAATGTTACTGTACCTCCAAAAGGGTGAACGTGGTCACTTCTCTTTATGAGAACAAAAGTCATCAGCTGGACTTTCTGTCATTTCTTCAAACCAAGTTCTTCCATCCTTGGGGCCTCCGCACAGGCTGTTCCCTCCTTCTGCAATGCACTTCCCTGCTCTTCACAAGGCTGGCTCTTCCTCCACTCAGGCACCTCCTCAGAGGGGCCTTGGCCGACCACTGTGTCTAAATTAGATCTTCTCCACCATTTTCCCTTTCAGCAACCTGTTTCCCTCAAAGAAGGCAGAGTCCATGCTTCTGCCCACTGTTGTATCCTTAGCTCCCAGCACATAGTAGGAGCTCAAAAAGAGTTTGTTGACTGAATGAATGCGCAAATCCGACGCCTACTTTTGAAGGATTTCTGGCCTCTGCTCTTATGTGATTGTCTCCTCATTAGGCCATTAGGTGTGTATTATCTTAAATTTTTATTGTTATATGGTAGGCAAAAAATGATACTGTTTTATTATTTTAATTTGTGTCGGATTACAAGGGAGATGGAACCTATTTCCATTAGCTCATGTCGTTTGCTTAGTTGTCCACTGGCATCTGAATTCTTCGGGCAGTCATTTCTGGGCGCATGTGGGCTGGGTCGGCAGGGGAGGAACTGAGTGGTTACAAGCTGAGATGCGTGGCGCAGAGGGGCATAGACTTCACCGAGGTCTTCAGTAGCACCAGGGACGGCTCCAGGGGCCCAGCACTCATAGACACGGGCTCAGTCCTGCTGGGGCCACAGCGGTACCTCTAAGCTTCCATAACAGCCTGAGGATGGACAGAGAAGGTTCTAGTTCCTAGAGAGCCTCCTCAATCTCTTCCTTGTCTCCGCTGTATTCCGTCCCTGTCTCTGGTAAGGGGCAAGGATCTTGAAAAATTTTAGCCAATATTTAACGGAAAACTTTACAAAGTTTCTAACAGAATTTAAAGTGATTTCACCCCCAAGAAACCACAGTTCTCCTGCAGTTGTCACCTCACATGAAAACTGCTAAGTGACAAGATAAAGATAGCACATGAGTTTATCCTAAATTATATAATTCAGAGCTAAACATGTATTGAGTTGTTGCGCATTTACCCAGCAATGACGATGAACCAGGCACGTGGTCGTGGACGTACATCGGCCAAGGAGACACAGCCCCTCGCTGCAGGGACAGACGATGGGACAGGGAGACGCATGGCACAGGGGAAACAGCCAGCGCATCGGGGCTCAAACCCAGCGTTCCCTCCAGACTCTGCCACCTGGGAGCCCGGCGCACACGGCAGCCGGAGCCACTGCGAGTGAGAAGTGACAGTGATGGCCTTGGACATAAAGTGCTTGGCCTGGAAAAGGTGTAAAAGTCCACCTGGGCCTTCAAATCAGAGAGAAAGCAGTGCTGTCCTGAGTAAGCGGGGGTGGAGGAGCCTTGGTGAAAGGGTAGAGTTTGGAAGAGGAAGAGCAGAAGCCGAGGGACGTAGAAAGTCCGATGTCACTGAAGGGCAGTCTGGGAGCCGGCAGGCCTGGAGTCAGGGGTCTTGCTGGGAAGGAGCAGGGCCAGTGGGGCGGGCACCCAAGGCCAGACAACAGCCAGGGGTCCCTCAAACCGAGTCCAGACACTTAGTCAACCTTCATTACAAGGACAAGCTGAGCCCTGGGTGCCAAAAGGGACAGCGCCCGCTTTGCACACCCCAACTAGCAAAACTAAACCACAGGGATGACCAGACCCCGCTCCTCGGCAGGCATTGGGTCGATCTCTGTTGTTAGTGAAGCATCACTCTGTGGCGGGGAGGGGACAGTCGCCTCAACCCCCAGGCAGCTTGTCTAGGACATTCTTCACATACATGGGAGTCGTCGCCTCCTTGCATTTCTGGCGGGCTGTGTTGTGGAGCCCCCAGTAGACCAGCAGCCCCTTAATTCTAGTTCCCGGATTAGGCACGCTGTTCCAGCCCTGTGTCAGGACAGCAGCCAGGGGGAAATTAGAAGCCACTGTGGCTTTTTCATCAAGGCGAAGGATTTTGCAATCATTCATTCATTCAATAACTACGTCACAGTCGCCTGCTATAGACTGGGAGGATTAAAGAAGAGGAAAAGAACTAGACATGAGCTCTTCCCTCCAGAAGTTCGTGCTCAATGTAATGAGGGAGATAAGTCGTCAGTGATAAACTCCCTAAAAGGCGTACATAAAATGTGACAGGATTCCAGAGAGGAGGGAGGGAGTGAGAGAAAGCTCTGAAAGGAAGAGGCAACTACTGTGAATCCCACACTAGAAATAGGCCTGGACCTGCAGACACGGGAGGACCTGCATCCAGAGAATCACAGAGCTTCAGAGATCGTCTGTCCAGACCCTGTTTGCACGCGAGGAAACTGAGGCCCAAGCTGGTAAGCAGCAGGTCTGGAAACGGAGCTTTTACCTAAATGCAGAGTCTGTCTGTCCACACAGCACCCTCCTGGCCCGGCAGGCCTTGCAGACAGCAGGCAGCCTGGGCACAGGCCCGAGGTGTGAAGGAAGATGTGAAAGGTGCAGCATATGGTGCAGCTTGCTTGGAAAACAGGGTTTGCCGTTGATTAGGTGCGCAGGGTGAAAGGGGAGCTGGGAAAAGCCCGAGGTCTCCAGCCCAATGGCCGGGAGGTTACCTGAGCCCCGGAACAGGAGGGCAGGCCTGGGGGAGGAAATGGTTCGTCTGTGAAACCTGCAGGGCAGGTTCTAACAGGCCCCAGGCAACCTGGCGCTGGCACTCAGGAAGGAGATCAGAACCCAGATATAAATTGGGAAGGTGACTCCTCAGGGGGCTGGTTGGGATTGCCCAAGGAAGAGAATGGAGAAAAACAGAAGCCGCCCAGAATCTGGTTTTTGTTTTTGTTGCTGTTTTTTACTTTTTTATTATTCAGCCCTTGCAGTGGTGAACAGACCCCGTGCTGGCGGGTGGCGGTGGGCAATGCCGCCTTCCAAAGACCGTGGCAGGGCTCCCACCGGACAGGGGCCCAGCGGCTGGGTCCGAGACGTAGGCAGACAGCAGAGGATGCAAAGCCCTGGAGGTGAAGGGTGGGAGATGGGGAGGAACAGTCTAAGTTGTAGCTGAAAAGGTTGACATCCGCCAGCATGCCCAGCGGCTGGACCCAGCAGCGGGACGTCGCTGGTGACCTCTGCAGGTGGGAGGCCCCAGAGTGAACGTCACTTCGAAAGCTTGGCGGTGAAGAGGAGGAGGGGCTCGAGGTGTGCCAGGACTGAGGCAAGATGTGATCTCTGTTTCCCTTTGAAGGCTGGGATAAGTCGGGACACGTTTCTCAGAGGATGGCAGGCAGGGCGGGAGACACGAGATGGAGAGAGAAGGCACTCAGTCCGCTTGGTGGAGGCAGCAGAGGTTAAGGCCAAGGACAGGCCTGTTGACAGTCAGAATTCGTCTCTGGGCTGGGGCAGGAGGGTGGTCCGGAGGGCCATAAGGGGGAGCCCCAGAGCCCCAGCGATCAGGTCCATCATTCAGCCCGAAAACCAAAGGCTGAGGCTCGAACCTTGGGAGAACCCAAAGTGAAAGGTCAAATAGGCACCAAGGAGGGGACAACTAGAAAACATAGTCCTGAGGTCCAGAGGCCCAAACAAGTTGGTCAGTGGTTCCCAGCCCAGGACACGGGGCTGGGAAGATATGGAACAAGGATAAAGTTTGCTTTTAGATACAGATTAGAATGATAAAGCTGAAGTCCATTAAGCCACTTACCGAATGCAGGATTTCTCTGCTTGCGCTGCACTTCAGTGTCCAAATATTTTAATTAAACCAACATGTGAATATTGGAGATATCAAAAGAACAAGGACATTATTAATTTGAGAACCAAGGCGATTAACCACTTTATTCTTTTAAGTCATTTCCTCATTTAGCTCTAATCTTCGTAACAAACATTCCTGTATCTTCATGATAACGTTCCTGGACTTAAAACCATGATTTTGTTTTTCACCCCCTCCGGGACTTATTTCTTATCTCTTGGGCCCTTTTGAAGCAAGCAGTTATCAGATCAACATTTAGCTCATTGGCCTGGGGTTGAACAGGTCATTTCCCCCCCTGAATCACAGGCTCCTAAGAATTCAAGCCAAAATTCCAGGCTGGCTTTAAGCAATAAATACTGTAATTAACTTCTAACCAAGCAAGCTAACATTTTGCTTGGAGAAAGCATCGTTTTCCCAAACAAATGCCTTTCAAATAAAAACAATTTCATGCCCTCTTTTTCCAGCATGATACTTTCCAGTGTTTGGGAATAACCACTGTGTTGTGTAAGACTATATTCTTGGAGCCTTTTAAAATCCGGTTTTCTCTGGTTTTCAGTTCTGCCATAGAAGCTGCACTTTCAGGAGAACAAGTATATTGCTTCTAACAGAGTTAACTGAGTTCCCTTCCATCTGGACTGTTCAAGAAGTTTTGTGGGAGTCTTCCCAAGCCTGGTTAGATGTGACATGTGTCCTGCCTAAAACACAGGACAGAAACAGAGCCCAAGGCTGTAGCAAGTCGGGGTGACAGTCTGGGATCGAATGTGGCTAGTGGCACGCCAAGGTTTATCACAGTTATAGTAAAAAGCACCACTTCTAGACAGTTCCATTACTGTTTTTCAGTCCTCTGCAGACAATGCACCTCCCTACTGCCTGCCCCTGGAACAGACCACACCCACTGTTCCGCTAGTGGCTGTCCTGCTTTGTCGTTAGCCCCGTCAAGGAGGTGAGAGAAATTGAGACTTGTAGTAGGGCCAGCAGCGGGAGTTTGAAATGAGGGAGCCCTGAGAACATTCCCAACGTGCAGCCAGAGCACCGAAGTGTGGGGACAGAGCTGAGCTAGACACCAAAACTATCATCAAAGTGTTGGTTGCTAGAAGAGACTTTTTCCAGTCCTAGGGCAAAGGCAAATCAGGAACCAAAAGGAGAATAAGACACCACATGTATGTGCAGGAAAGGCTCCATCATGAATGGATTATGAATTTTTACCAAACGGTTGCCATTCTCTGAGATGATTTTTTTTCCTTTGGCTCAGCCATGCACATGGCAGCCTTTCTCTGGGGAAGTTTTTAAGTCACCACATAACTTCTGTCGGCATGTAGAGCGAGGGGCATGTGCCGTTGTTCTGAAACGTGGCCCATTTTCTCAGCGCCGTGGCGAAGCCCCTGTGCTGTGGTTACGGTGGCTCACCACGGCGCAGAGAGCGTGGGTGGCCCTGGAGCCCAGCCACGGGAAACAGCAGCGCTCGGCGGGGTTTCCGTCCTGTGAGGTCCTGTCCCTGGCCTCGGTGGGCTGTGCGGACTCGTGGGGGGTCGCGCGGCCTGGTGCAAAGAGCGCTAAATGGATCGCGTCCCCAACCGCGCTGCTTACCACGGTGCGGTTTGGGAGCACGCCTCTGCTTTGCTCTAAAACCAACTTTCTCACCTGAAAAACAGGATTGGAATGAGGGCAGCTGAGGAGGAGGAATAATTGAAATAAGGCGTGTGGATTGTTGCTCTGTGGCCTGGAAAAGGCTTGGGATAAAAGGGTGGATCTCCCGCAGGCTCTGCCAGTCTGCTTTGCTGGAGGCCATTAGTCCTTGGCCGGTAATTAGTAATTGGTGTCCGAATTCGAGGTGGGGGAAAGAATTTAGCAGCAGCACCCAGGTGAAAAAAGCTCTTTATCATTTAGCTGGGACTCCACGAAGAACCGGCAGCCATTGAAGCAGAGTGTGGAGAAGGAAGGGTGACGTTTCTTCTCTCCTGTGCAGCGAGCAGCTCTGTCCCAGCACACTGCATTGCTCCTCACTGGTCTGCAGAAATGCCGACCAGCCACATAGCCGGACGCAGGAGGGAGCAGCTCATCTTATCTCAGCTCATCTAAGGCGATGGTTCCCAAACCTTGCTGCAAATTGGGATCACTTGGGAAGCTTCAAATCTCCCATTGCCCAGGCTGCACCCCAAACCAATTAAATCAGAATCTCTGGGAATGAGGCCCAGGCATCACTTCTTAAAACAGAGACTCTCCAGGTGATTGCCCTGGACAGCCAAGCTTGAGCAGCAGTGGTCTACAGAAGTACTGGAACATTAGGACTAATCGAGGACTAGAGCATCAGGACTAATCAAGGGTGGGATATGCTGGTAGAGACGTGGGAAAGTCCCTGCCACCGAAGCGGCTCAGATCCAGGCTGGATGTCACTTGGTAAATTCAAGGTGGGTGGATGGTTAGACCAAAGCAGACAAACTTCAAGCTTCTTCCGTCCTGGGGGGCTGAGTCAGTGCTCTGTAGTGGAGGTTTTCAAATGTCTTTACTTCCAAGGAATTATTTGTTCAAATAATATAAAATATTTAAAACAAACAAAGAAGTAGAGAGGTGCCCCCTCCATTCCATTCCACCCTCTTCTCCATGATGACCCCTGAGGACACTTCCTGGAGATCTGGAAACTTAATGAAAATCTCTTGGACTCCAAGGAACACAGTTTTAAAAATCGCCAATTTATGGGAAGGGAAATAGGATTTCCACAGAAATGAATTTTGTACTCAACCATCTGTAGTTGGAATCTTGATTGTTTTGATAAATAAAAGTAGCAAATTCCAAATGGAGGAGAGCCAAAATAAATGACCACGGACCTAATCTACTTGTTGGTTGGGAACGTGGACAGCATCCGCCAGTCTGTGGTTGACCTAGTGCCTTAGAAACTAGACACAGGTTGATGTCTGCTTATTATCTTGGTGCCGTGTGTGATGTAAGACCCACCTCGTCCGTCTCACTGTGGTGCCTCCAAAGGGAAGAATGCTTTGCTATTACTTACTGAAAGCTTGCAGAGTGCCCATTGACAATATAAGCATCCAACCTGGATTGAGCTTTTTCCTGATCACCTGCAGTGTACATAGCAGATCTTGATGGTAACTTGTGTGTCACAAAGAATCCATTTTCTGTATCAAAGCCATAACTTACATACGAGGAACAAAGAAATAAGGGGGGAAGAAATAGGAAGTGAGGACATAATATAGGTTTGAGGCCTGGTTCACCTCTTAGCCAGCTGAGTGAATGCAGATGATTTATCTAACATCAGTTTCCTCCCCTCTAAAATCAAATTCATTATACCTGCTTACCTATTTCCCAGGATTATTGTGAGGTTTAAAAAAAAGCCAAAGTGATATCCTCTTAAGTCCTATAAAATATGCATGATTATTAAAAACAAAAATTATAACATTGGGAGGCTTTCAATTTATGTAGATGTATTTTTAGATGGCAAATATAAACAGGGAGAGTAAAAGGAACTGTATCTTGTTTGGTTTTGGCTTCAGATTCTTTTTTTTAATAGACTTTATTTTTTACATTAGTTTTGGATTCACAGCAAAATTGACCTGAAGGTACAGAGATTTCCCCTATATTCCCTGCATGTGGAAAGCTTCCCTTATTGCTGTTTTTGAAATTTCAACATTTTGCTTGAAATAGTAAATATTAAGTAGACTATGAAAAATTATGTGTGTATATTGTAATCCCTAGATAACAACTTAAAAAATAGTACGAGGAGATATGACCAAAAATTAAATGAAATAATAAAAATTATTCAAATCCAAAAGAAGAAAGGAAACAGGAGAACAGAGGAACAAAAACCAAAGGATACCAAAGGAACACTAACAAAATAAATAGTAGCCCTAAATCCAATCAATGATTACTGTAAATACAGATGGTCTAGAAACATCAATAAAGATAGATATTGTCGGGTTAGATTGAAAAAGAAATGCCCAGTGCTATGTTGTCTATAAGAAACTCACTCTAAAATGCAATGATATAAATAGATTAAAAGTAAAAGGATAAAAAATGTATACCATGGAAATAGCAAATACTAATCAAAAGAAAGCAGAAGTGACTACATTAATATTATACAAAGTAGACTTCAGAATAAGGAAAAATTACCAGTGATAAAGAAAGAAATTACATAAGAATTAAGGAGAAATTAACCAAGAAAACATTATAGCCATAAATGCATATGGATCTAAACAGCAAAGCTCTAAAATATATGAAGCAAAACCTGATAGCACTGAAAGGAGAAATAGACAAATCTACAATTATACCTGGAGACTTTAGTGTTCCTCTCAAACTAATCAATAGAATAAGTAGACAGCTTGACCTAATTGACATTTATATAACACTCCACCCAACTGCAGCAGAATACATATTCTTTTTCATGCATATGGAACAGTCACCAAGATAAACTATACTCTGGGCCATGAAACAGATTTTAGCAAATTTAATACGGTTATAATATAAATGTGTTTTTTCCTATCATAATGGAATTTAACTGGAAATCAGTAACAGAAAGAGCTCTGGAAATTTCCCAAATATTAAAAAACACATGAAATGAAACAACACACTTCTAAACAATCCGTGAATTAAAGAAGAATTTTTATATGAACTTAGAAAATATTGTGAGCTGAATGAAAATGAAAATACAACACATTAAAATTTGTGAGATGCAGGTAAAGCAATGCTTAGAGGAAATTTATAGCATTAAATGCTCATATTGGAAAGGAAGAAATACCTCAAATCAAAATAGAACGTTCAATCTTGAGAAACTAGGAAAAGAAGAGCAAGCTAATCCCAACACAAGCAGAAGGGAGGAAATAGTAAAGGTAAGAGCAGAAATCAGTGAAATTTAAAACAAGAAAATAAAAGAAAACTTGAATGAAACAAACAAGTTGGCTCTGAAAATATTCATAAAATTGATAAACCTCTACTCACAGCCAACATTACACTTACTGGTGAAACACTGATCGGAAACAAGACAAGGATGTCTGCTCTCACCACTCCTATTCCACGTTATTCAGGAGGTTCTAGCTGGAGTTAGACAAGAAAAATAAAGTGCATCCAGATTGGAATGGAATAAATAAAACTATCTCTGTTCATAGCTGATATGATTGTGCAAATGCAAAATCCAAAGTAATCCACACAAAAAGTACCACTGTTAGAACTAATAAACAAGTTCCGAAAGATACAAGTTCAATATACAAAAATCAGTTATATTTCTATACAGTAATGATGAACAATCAGAAAATGAAAGTAAGAAAATTCTATTTACAAAGGCATCAGAAAGAATAAAATACTTAAGAAAAACATTGACAAAAGTGTAAGATTTGTGTACCAAAAACTACAAAACCTTATTAAAAGAAGTTTTAAAAGACCTAGGAAACATGGAAAAGGCCTCCCATGTTCATGGATTAAAAAACTTACTAATGTTAAAATGGCAATACCCAAACTAATCTATACATTCAATATAATCCTTATTAAAAACCCAGCTAGCTTTTTGTAGAAATTGACAAGTTGATCTTAAAATTCATGTGGTAATCAAACAGTAATCAAAATAGTATAGTACTGGCATAGGAGAGACATATAGGTCAATGGAATAAAATTGAAAATCCATAAATAAACCCTTACATTTCTGGTCAATTGATTTTCAATGAGTGTGACAAGATTTCCAAACAGGGAGAGAAGAATATTTTTAACAAGCCATGGTGGGACATCTGTATATCCACATGAAAAAGAATGAAGTTGGGCCCCTACTTCACACCATACACAAAAATGAACTCAAGATGGATCAAAGACCTACATGTAAGGGTCTAGAACTTTAGAACTCTTAGAAGAAAGCAGAGGAGTAGATTTTCATGACCTTTGATTAGGCAATGATTTCTTATATATTATACCAAAAGCATAAGCAACAAAAGAAAATAAATAGCTAAATAAGCACAAAATTTAAACCGTTTGTGCTTCAAAGGACCCTATCAAGAAAGTGAAAAGACAGGCCGGGTGCAGTGGCTCATGCCTGTAATCCTAGCACTCTGGGAAGCCGAGGTGGGTGGATTGCTCCAGGTCAGGAGTTTGAAACCAGCCTGAGCAAGAGCGAGACACCATCTCTACTATAAATAGAAAGAAATTAATTGGCCAACTAAAATATATAGAAAAAATTAGCCGGGCATGGTGGCGCATGCCTGTAGTCCCAGCTACTCGGGAGGCTGAGGCAGTAGAATTGCCTGAGCCCAGGAGATTGAGGTTGCTGTGAGCTAGGCTGACACCACGGCACTCTAGCCTGGGCAACAAAGCGAGACTCTGTCTCAAAAAAAAAAAAAGGAAAGAAAGTGAAAAGACAACTTATGGAATGGGAGAAAATATTTACAAATCATATATCTCATAAGGGGCTTATATTTAGAATATATAAAGAACCCTTACAACTCAACAATAAAAAAAACAAATAACTCAGTTTTAAAATAGTCAAATAATTTGAATAGACATTTCTCGAAGAAGACCCAAAAAATGGTCCATACGCATATGAAAAGATGTTCATCATTAGTCAATAGGAAAATGTAAATCAAAGCCACAGTTAGAAACCACTTTATCCTCGCCTCTGCCTCTAGAATAACTAAAATAAAAAAGACAGACAATAACAAATGTTGGAGAGAATATGGAGAAATTGGAGCTGTCATACATTGCTGGTAGGATTACAATTTGGCAGTTCCTCACAAAGTTAAACATAGAGTTACCATATGACCCATCAATTCCACTGTTAGGTATATACCAAGAAGAATGAAAACATGTCTGCACAAAAATCTGTAAACAGATGTTCAAAGCAACATTATTCATAATAGCCAAAAAAATGGAAACAAGCCAAATCTTGTTTGAAAGGATGGGTGGTATATCCACATGGTGGAATATTATTTGGCCATTGAAAGGAATGAAGTACCTGAACCATGCTACAACATGGATGAACTTTGAAAATATTACACTAAATGAAAGAAGCCAGTGACAAAGGCTCCATATTGTATGTTTACATTTATGTGAAAAGTCCAGAATAGGCAAATCCATACAGACAGAAAGTAGATTTGTAGTTACCATGGACTAGGAAGAGGAGGAAATAGGGAGTGAATGCTAATGGGTATGGGGTTTCTTTTTGGGGCGATGAAAGTATCCTGTAGGCATGGAAAACAGATCAGTGGTTGCCAGGGAGGAAGGGCTGGGGAGGGGTTTGACTACAACTTGGTAGCACTAGGGAATTTTCCAGGGTGGTGAAACTAATAAATTTTAAAACATCAAATTCGTATCTGTCAAAGTTGAATTAACTGTTGAATGAACATAATACTATGATCATCATTAATATTATGATCAATAATAAGCCATCCCAAGTTTCTCAAGCCAAGGCAACTTGAGAAGTTTAGTTAAAAAGGGTTAGGTAACTGTAGTAAACTGTGACTGAAATAGTGTTAATCTAAGCTGCCACCAGTGCAATCTCTAGAACCCCATGTACTCTGGTCCCCTCACCGCCTTGGGCAGAAAAGCTCACACGGTCTCCTTGCCAAGCATTAAATTCTTTTTGTCCCGGGCTGTGAAGTAGCTACACTCTGGCTCTTGGGGACTGCCCAACTGAACTGCCTTGGTCCTTCTTATCGTTTCCTAACAAGCTCCTGATATCTCAGCAGGGCTTCAGTGGTTGCTGTATTGAAGTCACTGTGCCCACACGGCCCTCTGCCCTGCCCTACACTGCTGCCCCTTTCAGCAGCTATTGCCTCTCATGGTTCCATAAAGGAGACAGAGTCTGACCCACACAACCTTGCAGAATCTTAGATGTTACTGATGTCATGCTTGACTGTCTCCCATCCAGACTGGAAGTATACATTGTATATAGAGCTATGTAAGGCTTTGTCGTTGTAATGTTTCACCATCTCCTCCCATCACCATGACAACAGGGTATCCATCAGGGAGGAATCAGATGACTACTGTGACCTTTGCCGCCTATTTGGAGATCAAAGTTAAATTTAGATATTAAGTTTCTCATCCCACCCCTACCCTGGATAAATTCATATCCAACTTCTGCCAAGATGTAAAGAGATAATTTGAGCCATCTTTAATAACAGCTTAGAAGTGACTGAAGATATTACATCAGAAGGAAAGCATTGATGTTTTAACAGGCCTAGCTAGTTAAAAGGGATTGTAGATGAATGTGAAACCTAAAAATAATTGTACTTGACTGTTTCAGAACCTGCAGAAACTGATCTGTCCCGGTGCCTACACACCTGCTGTCGTATTTCCTTGTTCCAGTGTGAAATAGGAGGGGGGGCCACAGAATGAGTCAGGCAGATTTGGGGGTCAAATCTTGGCTCCGATACTAACTTGCTATGTGACTGTGGCATAGTAATCTTTCTGAACTTATTCTTCTCATCTGCAAAACCCGGTCCCACAAGATTGTGAGATTAAAACTGTATATAAACGCTGCAGTGGAACCCCTGTGAGGGCAACGATTTTTGGTGGGTGTTGGGGTCTGTTTCGCTCACTGCTACATCCCCAGCATCTGAAACAGTGCCCAGCACACAGTAGGTGCTGAACAACTATTTGCTGAATGACTGAAAGTGCCTGGCAGGGCTGTGCGGGCATGGGGTAAGATTTAGGATGGGTTAAGAAAGAGCTAAAAGGGGTAAGCTTCAGAGGTGTCTGTTGCACATGACTCATAACATTTAAAAGCGGAATTAAAGATTAAACATAGCTGTTAATACAAGGATGCTCAAGTTTTGCCTTGGCATTTTCACTTATTTATATCGTCCTCAAGCTTATATCCCATTTTTCATGTAGAAATAAGTTTTTGGGCTATTTTAAATAAGAATATGCTTACATGACAGTGTACACGTGTGTGTGTGTGTGTGTGTGTGCACACACATGCAAGTGAGCACATGGGTATTCACAGAAAGTAGATTAGGTATCATACCCCTTATTCTTGCAGATGTTCATATCTCACGCTGTCCATGTCTCTAGAGCAGTGTTTATCAAACTTGAGTGTGCAACAGAATCACCAGGATGACTTATAAAACACAGGTCTCTGGGCCCTGCTTCCAGAGATTTGGGTTCAGGAGATCTGGGGTGGAGTCTGAGAGCTTTCATGTTCCACAAGTTCTCAGATGATGCTGATGCTGCCGGATCACACCGTGAGAACCACAGCTCTAGACCTAGCCACCCCAGCTGGTCCCCACTATCTCTTGGTGCTCAGTATTCCCCAAGTGCACTGCATGCCACGGTGGAGTTGATTCCATTCTGAGCTCCGCCTTGCATTCCTTAACCCACCTGGAAATGTAATTAAAGCAGAGAAGTAAAAAAATATACTATATTCTTAGAGTCTTAATTGAGTAAGTACTTCCAGGGGAAAGAACAAGACGACCTCGCCTAAGAGAACTGTTGAAAAGTAAAAGGACCAGGAAGCAATTATAGAGGTGGAGATGAAGTAAGAATGGCTGGATGTTGATAATTCTTGAAGCTTGGTGACAATACATGAGAATTTATCATACTGCTTTCTTTACTTTTAATATGTTTGACATTTTCTATTCTTAAAAAAGGTTTATAAAAAGTAAAATGAGATTGCAGAGGAGCCTGGCAGCAGATAGAAGCGCTATTTTCAAATTCTCAAGATGCCTAGCGACACAGCCACTCCAGCAGTGCCTCCTGGGCATTCCCAATAAGGCCTGGGAAGGCTAACACCTCCCTGGAGTAAGGAGTTAGCCCAGGGTCATGCTACTGCAAACCCACATTTCCATGAAATCTTACATTTTATCTTCCAATGTGATTTTGCGCTCTAGGTAGTATCCATTTGGTTTCATCTAAAAATAATGTTTTAAATGATTGTCATGGGAATGTTTCCTACCAGTTCAACTTGTGGATGGACAAACTACCATCATTAGATATGTAACTCTTACATCTCCAGAGACACAAGTGGCTGAGTCTTGGAGGAGTATCACATGCAAGAATCATGGCTCAACACTCAAATAATTAAACAGGAATTTCTTTCTGTACATTCACTCACAAAAGACATTGAAATTGATATTCAGTGATTGCTTAGAGTTATAATACTCAAAAAATATCAAAGTATGGGTTCATTTGTGCCTCTAAAACAAAATTCTTGTATTAAATTAGCATCTAGGTACATCCTGTGATTTTTAGATTAACTGCTTCTGCCATTTCAGTTCGGTAGTGAGGAGTGGACTCCTGCCATCATCTTGGAGACCTCGGAGACAACGCCACCACATTGGCCACAACTCTGGGTGGGTTGCTTAGAATTTCCCTCACGGTCTTGCATCTTTTCACTGGATTTGAGCTTATACTTCAAACTTCCTATGTCTAGTCACCAATTTTTGTAATTAAAAAAAATTACCCAGATCTCCAGCATTGAGTGGCCTTTGAGTTGCACAGTGCCTAGAACAGGAGTAGACCTGACTATGGGTGTGTGTTTATACTTAAAAAGAAAACATTAGAGCATGTATTTAGAGCTCAGTGTGGAAGCCATCTATGTATGTGTGTGTGTGTGTTCATGTGTCTGTGTGTATACCCGTGTATGTCTGTGTGTAAAATCAAAGAAAAAATTTTTGGTTCATAGTGTAATAAAATTAAAAACATCGGCTGCCCTGTGATGTTGAGAGTCGACCTGTTTGCTTATAACCCAGTGTCCTCCCAATGTAGCCACAGGCTTGGGGCTAAGGATTTGGAATTGGACCCTGTGTTTTTTCTCTGTTTATGTTGGGTCCATTTGATACTAAAACTCTGGCTTCAAATACTGGTGTTTTACTCAGTTGCAAGCCGATCTAAACACCCACCAGTCCACAGCCACCAAATGTTACAGCCCTGAAGCATTCAACGTGAATTGGATAACAGGGATCTGTACGAGTTTCCCAGGGCTGCCATGACAAAATGCCACAAAGTGAGTGGCTTAAAACAGCAGAAACTCATTCTCTCATAGTTGGGGAGACCAGAATTCTGAAATCCAGGTGTCAGCAGGGTTGGTTCCTTCCTCGGGGCTCAGAGGGAGAATCTGTTTCATGCCTCTCTTTTAGCTCCTCCTGCTTGCTGGCTGGCAACCCTTGCATTCCTGGGCTTGTGGTCACCTAACTCCACCCTCTACCTGTGTCGTCATGTGCCATTCTCCCTGTGTATTTCTGTGTCTGTCCAAATTGCCTCTATTTTTAATGACACCAGCCATTATTGGACTTAGGCCCGCCCTAATCCAATATGACCTTATCTTAACTCGGCTCCTTCTGCAAAGACCCTATTTCTAAATAAGGTCACATATATAGGATCTGGATGGATTTGAATTTGGGGATGATACTATTGAACCCAGTACAGTATCTATGCGTCTATGGAATTACATGTCCAGTTACACAGGAGTGTTGATTTATTAATAGTTCTTTTTATTCATAGAATACTTTCCTGTTTTATAGTGTGTGTGTGTGTGTGTGTGCGTGCGCGCACGCGTGTGTTATATTTATTTTTGCTTTTTATAGTCAAATGATCAGTGCTTTAAGCCTCAGCTGACTGTACTGGGGGGAGATGCCAGCCCAGCAAGCGGCTGTTACCCTGCCCAGCTGCGGTACACCCTGAGGGCACAAAAACACTGTCCCACCTGGCTGCCAGCGCCTTCCTCCCAAGAAGGTCCCACCTCTTGGGGTTTCTCCCCTTGCTGTAGACACAAGATGCTTCTTTTCTGATGTGTTCCAATCACTCATGCAGAATCCTAGAATCTCCTCGTGCAGAATCCTAATATTCAACTCCATGAGGTCACCACGATGATCCTTAATGGGAACTGCTGGGACAGAACTGACGGGAAGACTGGGAGGCAGGAAGCTGTATTCTTTCTTCTTCCTTTTTCTTTTTTGTGAAACAGGGTCTCACTCTGTCATCTGGGATACAGTACAGTGGCATCATCATAGCTCATTGCAACCTTAAATTTCTGGGCTCAGTGATTGTCCTGCCTAAGCCTCCTGAGTAGCTGGGACTACAGGGGAGCACCACCACACCCAGATAATTTTTCTATTTTTAATAGAGACGGGGTCTCACTCTTGCTCAAGCTGGTCTCAAACTCCTGGCCTCAAGCAATCTTCCTGCCTCAGCCTCCCAAAGTGTTAGGATTACAGGTGTGAGATCCTGGCTGGAAAAGCTGAATTCTTTTTTTTTTTTTAAAGTCCTGATGAGCGGGTCATTTTATTTTATTTTATTTTTTTATTTTAGCATATTATGGGAGTACAAGTGTTAAGGTTACATGTATGTCCATGGCCTCATTCTCCCCTCGAGTAAGAGCTTCAAGCGTGTCCATCCCCCAAATGTTGCACATCTTACTCCTTGTAGTTGTATATACCCATCCCCTCCTCCCCCCTCCCACCCTCCCAACACCCAATAAATGTTACTCCTATATTTCCACTGAGGTGTTGATCTGTTAATACCAATTTGCTGGTAAGTACATGTGGTGCTGGCTTTTCCATTCTTGAGGTACTTCACTTAGTAGAATGGGTTCCAGCTCTATCCAGGAATATACAAGAGGTGTTATATCACCATTGTTTCTTAAAGCTGAATATTACTCCATGGTATACATATACCACATTTTATTAATACACTCATTAATTGATGGGCACTTGGGTTGTTTCCACAGCTTTGCAATTGTGAATTATGCTGCTATAAACATTCGAGTGCAGGTGTCTTTTTCATAAAGTGACTTTTGATCTTTTGGGTAGATGCTCAGTAGTGGAATTGCTGGATCAAATGGTAGATCTACTTGTATCGCTTTAAGGTATCTCCATATTGCTTTCCACAGAGGTTGAACTAGTTTGCAGACCCATCGGCAGTGTAGGAGTGTTCCTATCTCTCCACATCCACGCCAGCATTTGTTTGGGGACTTTTTGATTAAGGCCATTCTCACTGAAGTTAAATGATATCTCATTGTGGTTTTGATTTGCATTTCCCTGCTGATTAGAGATATTGAGCATTTTTTCATATGTTTGTTGGCCATTATTCTCTTCTTTTGAAAAGTTTCTGTTCATGTCCTTTATCCATTTTTTCATAGGGTTGTTTGATTTTTTTCTTGCTGATTTTCCTGAGATCTAAATAGATTCTAATTATCAGCCCTTTATCAGATGTGTAGCTTGCAAAAATTTTCTCCCATTCTGTGGGTTGTCTGTTTGCTCTCTTGACAGTCTCTTTGGCTGTGCAGAAACTTTTTAATTTGATCAGATCTCATGTGTTTATTTTTGTTGCTGCTGTGACTGGGGTTAGGGTTAGGGTTAGGGTTAGGGTTAGGGTTAGGGTTAGGGTTAGGGTTCTTCATAAATTGTTTGCCTAGGCCAATGTCTAGAAGAGTATTTCCAACATTTTCCTCTAGAATTCTAATAGTTTCACACCTAAGGTTCAAGTCAGTTACCCAGCGTGAGTTGCTATTTGTGAGAGGTGAAAGGTGTAGGTCTTGTTTCAGCCTTCCTCATGTGGCTGTCCAGTTTTCCCAGCACCGTTTATTGTATAAGGATTCTTTTCCTCAGTGTATGTTTTTGTCTTCTTTGTCGAAGATTAGTTGGCTATATGAGGATGGTTTTATATCTGGGTTCTCTGTTCTGTTCCACTGGTCAATGTCCCTGTTCTTCTGCCAGTCCCAACCTGTTTTAATTACTATAGCCTTGTAGTCTGGTAAATTGATACCTCCTAATTTGTTTTTATTGCCTAAGATTGATTTTGCTATACGAGATCTTCTCTGGTTCCATACAAAGCGTAAAATTATTTTTTCTATATCTGTAAAAAATGATGATGGAATTTTGATAGGGATTGCGTTGCCTCTGTAGGTCACTTTGGGTAGTAGAGACATTTTAACAATGTTGATTCTGCCGACCCATGAGCATGGTATATTCTTCCATCTGTTTATGTCCTCTGCTATTTCCTTCTTCAGTGTTTCATAGTTCTCCCTGTAGAGGTCTTTTGCCTCCTTAGTTAAATATATTCCAAGGTATTTTATTTTTTTTGTTGCTATTTTGAAGGGAATTGAGTCTTCGATTTGGTTCTCACTTTTACCGTTGTTGGCGTATATGAATGCCTCTGATTTCTGTGTATTGATTTTGTATCCTGAAACTTTAGCAAATTCATTTATCAGATCAAGGAGTCTCATGGTTGAATCCTTGGGGTTTTCTAGGTGTAATATCATGTCATCAGCAAAGAGTGAGAGTTTGATCTCTTCTGCTCCCATTTGGACACCCTTATTTCCACTCTCTTGTCTGATTGCTGTAGCGAGGACTTCCAGCACTATGTTGAACAGAAGTGGAGATAGTGAGCAACCTTGTCTTGTTCCAGTTCTAAGTGGGAATGCTTTCCATTTGTCCCCATTCAGTATGATATTGGCTGTGAATTTGTCATATATGGCTTGTATCGTTTTTAAGTAAGCCCCGTCTATGCCTATTTTGTTGAGCAATCTTATCATAAAAGGATGTTGAATTTTGTCAAATGCTTTTTCTGCGTCTATTGAGAGGATCATATGGTCTTTGTTTTTGCTTCTGTTTATATGGTGAATTACATTTATAGATTTGCGTTTGTTGAACCATCCCTGCATCCCTAGGATGAAGCCAACTTGGTTGTGATGCATTATTTTCTTGACAAGCACCTGGATTCGATTGGCTAGGGTTTTGTTGAGAATTTTTGCATCTGTATTCATAAGGGATATTGGTCTGTAGTTTTCTTTTTTTGTTGCATCCCTTCCTGTCTTTGATATCAGGGTTATGTTCACCTCATAAAATGTGTTGGAGAGGCTTCCATCCTTCTCGATGTTGTGGAATAATTTCTGCAGGATAGGCACCAGTTCTTCTTTGTAGGTGTGGTAAAATTCGGGTGTCAAATCATCTGGTCCAGGACTTTTCTTTTTAGGAAGGTTTTTTATTGCTGTTTTAATTTCAGTACTTGATATTGATCTGTTCAGGAATTCTATTTCTTCCTGGTTGAGCCTAGGGAGGCTATGTGTTTCTAAAAAATTGTCCATTTCCTCCACATTTTCCAGTTTGTATGCATAGAGGTTTTTGTAGTATTCATAAATTATATCTTGTATCTCCATGGCATCAGTTGTAATTTCTCCTTTATTGTTCCTGATGGAGCTTATTAGAGATTTTTCTTTTCTGCTTTTTGTTAGTCTAGCCAATGGTGTGTCAATTTTGTTTATTTTTTCACAGAACCAACTTTTTGTTTTATTAATCTTCTGTATAGTTTTCTGTTGTCAGTTTCTTTAGTTCTGATTTGATGATTTCACTTCTTGGGTTTGGGGTTGGTCTGTTCTTCTTTTTCCAGCTCTTTGAGATGATTCATTAGGTTGTCTATTTGTGATCTTTTCGACTTTTGGGTATAGGTATTTATGGAAATAAACTTTCCTCTCATGACTGCTTTAGCTGTGTCTCACAGGTTTTGGTAACTTGTGTCACCTTTGTCATTTAGTTCAAAGAATCTTTTGATTTCCATCTTGATTTCCTCGTTTATGAAGTGATCATTCAGCAGAAGGTTGTTTAGTTTCCATGACTTTGTGTGGAAATGAGGACTCCTGTTAGGATTGATTTCTACATTTATTCCATTGTGGTCTCAAAAGATACATGGTATAATTTCTATTTTTTTAAATTGTTCGAGACGTGCTTTGTGTCCTAGGATATGGTCAATCTTGGAGAATGACCTATGAGCTGATGAGAAGAATGTATATTCAGTGGTTTTGGGGTAGAATGTCCTGTAGATGTCAGTCAGGCCCATTTGTTCTAGGGTTCTGTTTAAGTCCATTATTTCTTTGTTGATTTTCTGTTTGGAGGATCTGTCCTGTGCTGTCAGTGGGGTGTTAAAGTCTCCAACTATTATGGTGTTGTTGTTTATCCATTTGTTTAGATCCAGTAGAGTTTGATTTATGAATCTGGGTGCACCAAGGTTGGGTGCATATATATTTAGAATTGTCCTCTTGTTGAACTGTACCCTTCACCATTATATAGTGACCTTCTTTGTCTTTTATTACTTTTGTTGATTTAAAAACTAAGTTATCTGTAATCAGCACTGCCACGACAGCTTTCTTCTGGCTTTGTTTGCTTGAAATATTATTCTCCACCCCTTTACATTTAGTCTAACTGCATCCTTGCAGGTTAGATGTGTTTCCTGAAGGCAGCAGATACTTGGCTTGTGTTTTTTTATCCATTTGGCCAGCCTATGTCTCTTGAGTGGGGACTTCAAGCCATTCACATTTATTGAGATAACTGATAGGTGGAGCAGATTTTTGTTCATTATGTTGGGTTGAACTTTGTTGCTTTGTTTTCTCTCTTGAGCCATTGTAGTATCTGGGCTTTCATCTGTAGCTTTGAGTAGATTTACATTCATGAGTGTTTATTGTGCTGATCCATGGGTAACACTGTTTTGAGTACTTCTTGAAGGGCTGGTCTTTTCTTGGTGAATTCCCTCAATCTTTGCTTATCTGAGAATGTCTTGATTTCTCCTTCATATACAAAACTTAGTTTTGCAGGGAATAAGATTCTAGGCTGGGCATTGTTTTGTTTCAGAAGAGTGAGAATGGGGCCCCAGTCTCTCCTTGCTTGTAAAGTCTCATTAGAGAAGTCTGGTGTTATTCGAATTGGCTTTCCCTTGTATGTTACTTGCTTCTTTCATCTTACAGCTCTTAGAAGGGCCTCTTTAGTTGATATTTTGGTTAGTGTGATGACTGAATATCGTAACATCTTCCTGTTTTCATTGAATCTCCCAGGGGCCCTCTGAGCTTCTTGAACTTGTATCTGGAAATTTTTAGCAAGACCTGGGAAATTTTCCTCTATTATATCTTCAGATAGCTTGTCCAACCCTTGAGTGTTGTCTTCTTCCCCTTCTGGTAACCCTATGACCCTCACATTAGGTTTCTTCACATAATCCCACATCTCTTATAGGCTTTGCTCTTTTCTCTTATTTCTCTGCTGTATCTCTGTGACTGATTTATTTAATTGGAAGGTGTTATCTTTAATCTCTGAGATTCTTTCTTCTGTTTGATCTACCCTGTTCTTGAGGCTTTCCACTGTATTTTGTAGTTCCCTGAATTGATTCTTCATTTCCAGGAGTTTGGTTAAACTTTTCTTCATTGTATCGATTTCTTTAGTGAATTTTTGTTCCCGGTCCTAGAGGCTTTTTGTGGTTTCTTTGTGTTGGTTATTGAGTTGTTCTTGCAGGTCGTTGGATTTTCTTATGATCCACATTCGAAATTCCTCTTCTGTCATTTTGGTTGCCTGATTTTGGTTGGTGTCCATTTCTAAGGGGCTGGTGCTCCTCTTTAGGGGTGTGGTTTCCGTTTGGTTCTTCATATTTCCTGAGTTCCTTCTCTGATTTCTTCTCATGTTGATCAGTTGTTGCTTCTTTCCTTTAGGTTTTTGTTTGTGTATTCACACGCCTTGTTTAGTTTCTGAGCTGGTAGGTGGTGTCTGTGGGTGAGATTCGACCACTCCCTGTATGATGAGTCAGTAGGTGCCGTGCAAAGGGTGTGCAGGGTGTCCTCCTTGTCTGTAGGTGGCGCTTGCTTGGAAGAACAGGCTATGCTGTTGTTTTTGGGTCCTATAACCAGCTCTTGTTCCTGTAGAGAGGCACTCTAGTGCCTCAGGTGGTCAGTGGGGCCCTGGGACTTCAGGTGCGTCCTTTTCTCCCCCTCAGTGAGGGCTGGTCTGGGAGTGAGTCTGGGGGGAGCTGCGTTGGGTAAGCCTGCCGTCAGGCACCACCAATGCCATTAGCAGGGGTCAAAGTTCTGTTCTCTGCTTCCAGGAAAAGCTGACAGGGAGGGGCTGGAATGGCCCCGCTCAGTCAGAAAGTCTGCGTGTGGGGGTGGGGCTGTCTGAGACCTGCAGTCTGGAGCGGGCCTGGCCTCTTTCCACCCTCCCCAACTCCGCAGCTACTCCTGGGCCTCTGCCAGCAGGCCAGACCACACGCCACCAGGCCTCCCCGGCTGTGATGCCGGCCGGGAGGTTCCCTGCACAGGAATGCCACCTGGGCTGGGCACACAGCCTCCCTTTGAGAGGAGGGTTGTGCTCTAGGAGGCTGATCTGCCCCTGAAGGCACACACACCTCAGTAGGCTGTTCACGTATGCAAGACCTCAGTGCACGGGATCTGGTCTGCACATCTGACCTCTGGGCCCTGGAGTTCAATCCATAACCCCACCAGGGAGAGGAGTGCCAGTCCCAATTCACCCATGGGAGCCCAAGCTGGATCCATGTCTCTCAGCCTCAAGATCTGCCCCATTCTCCTGGGATCACCATGCCAGCAGCACCTGGGAGGGCTGGCGGGTAGGGAGCTCACCATCTGAGTTCCCCTCAGTCAGCTGTAGGGCCCCAAAAGGGAAGGTCCTGTTCCCTGGAGATGCCTCCAGCTGGTGGCTATATTGTCTCTCTCAGCAGCTGCGGATACAGTCAGGGGAGGGGAGAAGGAGGCAATATGACACCTGCCGCACAGCTCGGGTCTGTGCACAGGGAGGTGCTGAGGGAGTTGGGAGCCTGGTGCTGCGTCCACTACAGGCTTACCGCCCACGGTGGTGGCCGTCTCTGGGCTGGTGTCCACAGGTCTCTCCACCCGCTGGGGCGCCCACCAGCAGTCCAAGATGCAAGGGAGGGGAGAGTTAACCGCTTCACCTACCCTTGCCGCTGGTCTCCAGGCTGCTCCGGAGGTCTCTGCTTCCAGTTCTCCTCCGCAACCTCCTCCCGTGGTCTCAGGTACTCCTCCTTCCGACCCTCATCCGATGTAGGCTCATCTTCTTGCTTCTTTCTTCTAATTTCTGCTAGAATCTGTCTTTTCTGCAGAGACACTTTGTCTGTCTGGCAGTGTTTCTCATCCGCCATCTTGCTTATAATCCTGAAAAGCTGAATTCTAATCCCACTTCTGACATGATTTCTCCAGTTTTCTCTGCCTGTGCCAGGAAGAGGATGCACTCTTGGGCACAGGCTGCTGCATTTCGTATACATTGTAGACTCTGATAAACATTTTGCTTCTTGCTATTGATGGGGTTGGTGTTTTTGAAAATTAGCCTTCTTGGCTTCTGGTATTTTGTAACAAACACCCAGTGAGTCACCCAGTGATATCACTAAATATCAGCTCTTTGCTAACACCATAGACCATAAAAAGCAATTTTAAAACCAGTCCCCACAGGCCTAGGGGATTGGACAAGTAAACTGAGGTAGGTGTATGCCATGGAATACTGTATAGCAGTTAGTAAAGAATCATCTAGACGGACAGTACAGCAACAAAGGTGGAGCTTAAAAGCAGAGAAAAAAAATAACATTTATGTAAATTACATATATATGTCACATTTGTGTAGGTGGTACTTGTTGGGATGGGCAGGGAATGATGGTGGCGGGAATCTAGTATAAAAAGAAAAATAAAATTAAAGAATAAGAGAGGCGGACTTTGTACAATAAAAGTGCCATGAGCTGAAAAGTTTGATTAAGTCAGCTTTCCGACCCTGAGGTTAAAAAAAAAAACCTCATGGAACTTAGACACAGCATTTGGGGTAGCTTTGGGGGTTTTGGGGTGTTTTCTGAGAGAGTCTAACTCTTTTGCTCCGGCTAGAGTGCTATGACATCAGCCGGCTAATTTCTTCTATATATTTTTAGTTGGCTAATTCATTTCTTTCTCTTTTTAGTTAAGACAAGGTCTTGGTCTTGCTCAGGCTGGTCTCAAGCTCCTGACCTTGAGCTATCCTCCCACCTCGGCCTCCCAGAGTGCTAGGATTACCGGCGTGAGCCACAGTGCCCGGCCAGCATTTAGGATAATTAAAAAAAAATATCACAACAGCAATTGATTAAGCCTCAAATAACAGGGCATAGCCATTAAGATGAGTGTTAAGAGGTTAGAAGCAGGAGCTATGAGCATGTGAGACCAAGGGACTTCTAAATAACTAGCAATTGAACAGGACTCCCAGGATGAGGGGGTGGACACCAGCATGATTTGACATCTATTGAGTGTCTCTTGGTCAGGTACTAAATAAGGCAAGGCTCTTGCCCTATGAAAACTCACAGTAGGATTTTTTAACAACCAGAGACACAAATTACCAACATTTTCCACACTTGATTGAATGAAACAAGAGGGCTGTGTGAGGTGGTAAAGATAGGGCCAAATCACACAAGACACTGACTGTGAATCAGAGGAGGGTGGACTTTATCCTTTAGACATGGAAATTTGGGGGCAGGAACAAGAGGAGGTATGAGGCTGGGAGACCTTGCATGTGCAGGTGACTTGGCAGGAGAGGAAAGGGAGGGAGGCCGATTGCAGCAGCAGCTTAAAGGAGGCGGTGCTATGCCGCCAAATGAGTGGCTAGGGAGGAAGAGGGGGAAGAGACAAAGATGATTGCAAAACTGGAATCTGAGCACTAGAAGAATAGGTTTTCGATTTTTTAAAGGAGGAGGTTAGGAAGCAATTCATTTGAGATGAGAAAGACACCAGGTTTCTCTCTAGATTAACTGAGCTATGATGAGACCCACTGGTGGAATTAGCCTCCTAGAATTCCTTCTAGGGGGCAGACATAGTCCTTCCCTACTTGTGGGGAGTGGACAGCTCAGCCTGAAGAGGAGGATGTGGCCACAGGTGCGCAGCTGGTGCCGTCCTCGGCTGGGGAGAGGATGATAGGTACTCAGAGGCTCTTTGTGGTGTGAATGAACTTTGGACTTCAGATGCTACCCATCTTGCTGCTCAGCAGCCAGTGCCAGCCCCCGAAACCAGATCTCAGCTGTCACTAAACCGATCAAAGACATTTCGTGGCTCCCAGAGCGCACAGTCAAGCCCTCACGTTCTGCCCTGAGGTTGTCCCATCCAACTTCGTCTCCAGGGGCTCTCTCCCCACACCACGCCCCCCCGCACCCCAACACTCCCCTTCTGCATGCCTCCAAGGTCACGCCCTTCCTGCCTCTGCCTTTGTCCATGCTGTTCTTTGTCCCCAGTGCCCTCTTCCCTGTCCTCTGTCTGGGGAACCACTCCTTACTCTGCAAATCCTTGCTCAAATGCCACCCCCTCTCCGAGATCCTCTGCATCGCATGGAAATCTTGCCAGCTCCCCTGTCCTCGTCGCCTTGGCTTGTGTCTGACCACTCTAGCAAACTAAGAGCTCCCAAAGTCATGGGCTGAGTCTGAACTTTGCAGCCTCCCAATACTTTTTTGCCCTGTTCATTTTCTTACGTGAACCATAGATGGGATCAATTCCAAAAACATTATTTAAGGCTTAAAAACACACAAACTTTATTTAAAGTTATAAGTATTCAAAGGAAATTTGGAGTCAGGATAAATCAAATGTTCTAATGTTCTAAAGAAGAAGAATTAGCCATACTTACCTGTGATTTAGCAATGAAATAAGAACAAAGCCTTGGCATTTCCCTTTATTTAAACCCCTCACAACCTGTGATTATATAGTGCCAAAGAGAAAGCCAACCTTCTTTCTCTGATTTTCAGTCCAAATGTGTTACATCACGTTTTAGAAAATCACACAGGTTCGATTATATCCAAACTCGACATGCCAAAGTGAATCTGACTGAGAAATTACTGTGAGATGTGTGTGTACTTGTTTAACAGGAACCATAATTTGAACATTATATCCAACTGGACCTGGTCTACCTAGGAAGAAATGTTTGCTTTGTTTTTCTTGTTTTAACAGAATTTTTGTGCATTCACCACATGTGTTTACCATTTTGGTCTGAAGGAAAGGACAGTTTTGCGATTAGGATGCTGAAACAGAAATACCCAGATGTAAGCAAGACTCCATGGTAGTTTGGGGACACCTTCTCAGAATGATGATTTAAACTCATAAAATAAAATGCATAAGAGTATAAAGGAAACCAATTATATTGAAATGTAATTATCAAAATATTTTTTATAAACAAATTTACAATTTGCTTCTTTAACATTAAACTAGGAGATCTCCTAGTGGGTCTAATAATTATCCTAATTTCAAAATAGTGATGAGTTTTTGAATAATATTTCAAAATATATATGACATCTATAATGTCGTATGAATATGTATGTGATGTCTATTGGTGACAAAGTCACATTCATAACAAAAGGAAATGCTGAATTTCAGTTGAAGATTGGTGAAAATAAAGATGACTTCACAGACCTCTCCAAGGTGGTACAGTGTGAAGTGAATAGTTGTATTCCGTTTTCCAGGTATCCAGATTCGCTAGCACATTCTGAGCCTCCCACGTGGGTCCACGCCCACGTGTGGGCTTTGGTGGCAATTCATAGACTAGACTGGAAACGGCAAAGAAGCCAGGCGCCAGCCCTGCGGCCGGCCGTGTAACGGAGGCCAGTGACGTCTGCCCACTTGGACCTTCAGTTTGTCGCGCTACTTCCCTGATAGCTTCTAAGAACTGCTGGAACGTTAAGAAGCTTGGGACTTCGTTTTTAGGAAGAATTTAACCTTCATTTTTCAAAGGAAGAAACAGGCGTCTAGATCATAGTGATCCGCTTGCTGTAAGGAAACCACCTTCTTTATTTGGTTTTGGGAACAAGTGATTCGGTCATCACCAACAATGAGCATTAAGATTGTGAGATGAAGTGCTTGAAAACCAGGGCTTGCTATTCTTATATGAACCTTGGAGAAGGGCATTGTTGGTACCAATAGTTTAGGGCAAAAACATATGCCCAGCACTGACAACTAAAACTGGAATAAAACTCAGACGTCAAATGGGAGTGACATAGCTGTGAGGTTGCCCTTCTAACCTTACCATAGCTTGACCTTGTGTGAACACCCCCTCGCAAGAGCCCTGAGCCACCTGTGCCTTTTTGTGAGGTGGTTCTGGACACCACTGCTAGCCCTGGAACTGCTCATAGGTGCATAAATTGTAGATACAGCTGTTTTCAATCGGCAAGACCAGGTGGGGGCTACTTTTGGAGCTGTTTCAGAAGCCAACCCGTGGGCATATGGAATCAGGACCACGTTTGCTAAGAATGTGATAGGGCTTTTAAAAATTCTTTGCTATTGTATGGTTGAAGATTCATCCAAACCTTTAGGGGGGATATGTAAGTAATAGCAGTAAATGTTTAAAAGATTCAGGGTCCCAATTTTTTATTTCCTAGGGAGGCCTTTGCAGCTTTCTCCTCTGTAGTATTTCAGATGGTTCTTTAATATACTTCTTGGTTTCCAGATAATAACCTCTTCTACAGTCTTGCTATTAAAAGCAATAAAATCTTAGCCAGAACCTACCTTAATTCTGAGCTTTTGATGCTGCGAATGGGATTTTTAAGGAGGAGCTGTAAAAAAGGGAAAATAACGGTACCCTTCAGGAGTATTTCTGCTTGTACTATGTCCTTTATAGTAATTAAAAATGCTTAAGCTTCAAAGAAGGTTATGTGTGCATATGGCAAAACAAATTTTAAATAGTTGTAAAAAGATACAGAATGGAAAATGTATGTCTCCCTTCTCATCCCCTGTCCTAGGGTAAACCCCAGTTCCTGTGCCCAAGGGGGGGCTAATTCTTACTCTTTAAAACATTAGGACATTTGATTTATTCTGACTCCAAATTTCCTTTGAATACGTATAACTATTTGGGCACAGTTTTATGACTATCCTTCTCTAAATATTTTACGTACCCATTTTATGTATATGCTTTTATTAAAAAATATACACAGATAGGATCATGCCAAACACACTGTTCTGAGTTTTTGCTTCATTCAAAAATGTGTAATAGAATTCTTTCCACACACACATGCGCGCGCGCGCGCACACACACACACACACACACACACGCACGCACGCACATATGCGCGCGCGCGCACACGCAGACCTGTGTCATTCTTTTTAGGGCCACCTGGTCTTCCATTGTGTGGACATCCAGTGTTATGAGTCCTCTACTGATGGACATTTGTGGGGGTTTTGTTTTCTCTATTTAAAAAAAAATCTACATAGAATATCCGTGTTACAAACACTTTTGTGTGCCTATAAAAATATATTATCCCTCAAGTGATTTCCTAGGAGTAGAATTCTTGGGTCAGAGTGTCTGGGCATTTAAAGTTTTAACAGTGTAATCAAACTGTCCTCCAGCAGGGTTGAGTCGGTGAACATTCCTCATGTTATGGGTACTTGCCCACACACCTGGCAGTGACTGCAATATTAAATTTTCTTAAATGTTTACCAATCTTGGGGGTCAAAATTACCTCATCGTAGTTTTGATTTGCCTTTCTTAAATTATAAGTAAGGCAGAGCATCTTTTCATTTGCTTACGGAATATTTGTACTTGGTTTTCTGCAAACTGCCTGTTTATCATTCTTTGCCTGTCTTTCTTTTGAGCTGTTTGCCTTTTTCTGCTATGTCTATGTTACATTCCTACTATGTGGTGAGCACCATTCCGGGCCCTCGGGCTGTCACAGAGGAAACACCACTGTCTTTGCCCTTTCGGAGCTTACGGTGTGCTAGGAGACAAACGTTAATCAAATAATTTTCTCGGGCCGGGCGCGGTGGCTCAAGCCTGTAATCCTAGCTCTCTGGGAGGCCGAGGTGGGCAGATCGTTTGAGCTCAGGAGTTCGAGACCAGCCTGAGCAAGAGCGAGACCTCATCTCTACTATAAATACAAAGAAATTAATTGGCCAACTAATATATATAGAAAAAATTAGCCGGGCATGGTGGCGCATGCCTGTAGTCCCAGCTACTCGGAAGGCTGAGGCAGTAGGATTGCTGGAGCCCAGGAGTCTGAGGTTGCTGTTAGCTAGGCTGGTGCCAAGGCACTCACTCTAGCCTGGGCTACAAAGTGACACTCTGTCTCAAAAAAATAATAATAATAATAATTTTCTCGATGCGTGTATTACTAACTGAGTTAAATGCCTTGAAGGAAAGGCTCTTGCATCTCTTATAGCATGGCAGGGAGGAGACAGGCCCCAACTGGGTGGCGGGGTGGGGGAGGGGAGAGGAGACTCCTCTGGGGAAGCTGACATCAAAAGAATGAATAGGATTTGGGTCCGGCTGTGGTGGCTCATGCCTGTAATCCTAGCACTTTGGGAGGCCAAGGCAGGAGGATCGCTTGAGGCCAAGAGTTTAAGATCAGCCTGAGCAACATAGCAAGACCCCTTCTCTACTAAAAATAGAAAAATTAGCTGGGCGTGGTAATGCGTGCCTATAGCCCAGCTACTCAGAGGGCTGAGGCAGGAGTATTGCTTGAGGTCAAGAGTTTGAGGTTGCTGTGAGCTGTGATCATGCCACTGCCTGGGAAACAAAACAAGACCTTGTCTCCAAAAATAAAAAAAAATAAAGAATGAATAGGATTTCTGGAAGCAGGGATAGCACTGTGGAGGGAACATGGCATATTAGATGAGCTATGAGGCCAGGGAGCAGGGCACAGGGATGGGAGAAGAGTGACGCAAGGTGAGGCTGGGGCTACCTCGCCTGGGGCTGGGGGAGGAGGCCACTAATGATTAGAGTGTTTTCCCCTAGAGCAATAGGAAGCCACTGAAGGATTTTGAGCCATAGCTGGTCATCTAATCTATGTTCTGAAAATATGGTTCTAGCTGAGAAGGAGAGAAACAGGAAGGCCAATTAGGAGGTTTCTGAATTAGTCCAGATGAGATCTCATGATAGGCTGGCTCTGGATCATGGCAGTGGACATGAAGAGAAGCAGACAGGTTCAAGAAATGTGTAGGAGGTTAAGTAAAATTGGATGAGGGATGGACACCTGCATATAGAGAGGAGGTGTCCGGGATGACTCCTGGGTTTGTGATTAGTAGAGTGGTGGTATCATGCACTGAGGTAATGAAGAGGCCAGGAATGGGCTCAGTTTTAGACAAGACATCCCAGTGAAGCTGGCAATTAGATATAAAATTCTGGAGCCAGAGGCAGAGTTCACACTGGAAACATAAACTTGGAAGCTACTATGGTTGTAGTATCACGTGGTAGTAATTGAAGTCATGGGCACAGATTGAATTGCTCATGAAAGGAATATGGCACCCAAAGCAGGTCTTATGTTTAGTGGCTCAGTAGAGAAAGATGAGACAGAAAGGAAAACAGAGTGAACAGCCTGCGAGCAGGAGGAAAGCGAGTTGAGTGTGATGTCCCAGAAGCCAGCGGGAGCGTGTGTCAGATAGGTTGGAGGAGTGCCAGGTGCTGCCCAGACAGCCAGGAACAAGAGGCCTGGAACATGCCCATTAGACTTAGCAGCGTGGACACCTTCGTGACATGAATCTTAGTTTCCTAAATGGAATGATGGGGGCAGGAGCCAGATGGAGGATGACCGAGGAATTAATGAGAAGTGAGGCAATGGAGACATAGTATGAACCACTCTCAAGAAGTGCAGTTGCTGATAAAGAATAAAGAGCAGCCCCAAACCTGTTCTTCCTCAGTCTCCGCCCTTGGCCCTTCGCTGCCACTCACGTGCTGAACTGATTTCATGACCCGGCGTTCTGAGTCCCACCCTGTGCTGGCCTGGCAGCTGCGGTGGCTACAGGAAAACCTGTCTTGGGTCTGGAGGCTCGTCGGCCTGCCCAAGCAGCTCAGGCTCTGCAGGCCTGGTGTCCGGGAAGGCCTGTTGTGTAAGAAGCGCTACTGACAATGGCTTTAAGAGAAAGAGTCCTTATATTTTAGTGACACCTACCAAAACACTTTAAGGATACATTGGGGTCTGGGATGTGCAGAGTAAAACAGAATAAGCCACGAGTTGACAGTTGTTAAAGTGGGGTGATGGGTCTGCTCTCACTACTTTGGTTTATATATAAATTTTTTCATAATCAATCATAAAAAGTTAAATTTAGGAATCCTGTAAAGTGCAGGTACAAAGAGCCAGTGGCCATCACAGGGCCATTGTGTATGCGGCACTCAAAACAGGGTCTTCTCTAAACCCGACCTGCCATTGGCTTGGGGTCCTCCAGGTGCCACAGGTAGCTGAAGAACTTGTACTCTCAGATACCGCCCTTTTCTTCTTCCTTTAACCCCAACACCTTGTTCTTTGACCCTCCTCTCCTTTCTTATCTCCCTCCTGAGAGCAGACTCTAAATTACAGGCCTGTTGCTCATAGACTTGAACTTGAAACGACAAGTCCTCATGGACTTAAACAAGTTCCCTCACATCTCTGATCCACTCTCTGAAAAGTGGGGTCGTACCATCTGCTCAGCAACACTGTGAGGATTAAATTTGACCCTACATGTGGGAGTGTCTACCACAGCCCAGAGCCCACAGCCTCAAAGGCCCACAAGAAGTCGGGAAGGGATGTGGGGGGAGGGGGGGAAAGGGCATTTATTGAAACCTTAAAATCTGTACCCCCATAATATGCTGAAATTAAAAAAAAAAAAAAAAAAAAAGAAGTCGGGAAGGGAACAGCAATGAATGAAGCTCACCAGACATAGAAGAAAATCATGTGACCCTCTTGGTCTATGTTTAGCTTTCCCACTTTTAGTAGACACATGAGGAGGGAGCATCATAAGAAAAATTCTATGAGAAAAAGAACAATGTATGCAGGATACATGAGATACAGCACCCATATTCATAAATAACTGGGTAATAAGCTGAGACTTGGCCTCAGCCTTGGGGAGTGATGGGGTGTGGTGGGGACTGGGGCAAACCAGAGCGTGCAGGCTCCATCCAAGAGAGGCGGTTCTCCTGAACTCCAGTCGATCGCTGCTATGGGGAATGCGGAGCCAATGTTAACATGTCTTCGTGGTTTATAAGAGAAGCTAGAACTCTAAATTTTTTATGTGAAATCTTTTCATTCTTAAATTTGGGCTCAATTATTTTTTAAAAAAACACGACAAAAGCCAAACTAAACCCATCTATGGGCCAAAATCAGCCCATGGGCTGCCAGTGTGCAAACTCTCACCTAGATAATGGTATATAATGTAAATTGGTTTCCCTTCCCCCTTTTTATCTTTCTCCTCTTTCTCCTTTCCCTCCCAATTTCCACATCCTTTTCTCCAAACCACCCCACCCTTCACTTCCATGGAAGCCCAAGTGATGGCGGGGAGCAGAGTGCGCGGAAGAAGTGAGCAGGCCCCAGAGATGTGGCCGAGATGGCTCATGGTGCCCCGGGCCTGGCTCCGCACCTGGCACGTAGGGGACCCTAACAGAAACCTTGAGGAACGGAGAAGCTGGTGCCGGGGTCCGTCCCACACCCTGGGCTGACCCAAGGGACTGTCTCGTTTATCTCAACAGCCTTGCGGAGTCGTTCCGGCCGCTCCATCATCAATGGGAACTGGGCCATCGACCGTCCTGGAAAATACGAGGGCGGAGGGACGATGTTCACCTACAAGCGTCCAAATGAGATTTCGAGCACTGCCGGAGAGTCCTTTCTGGCCGAAGGTCCCACCAATGAGATCTTGGATGTCTATGTGAGTTTGGATGTTTCTGGACTGTTCTATGGATTTTGTATCTTGTTGCTTCTAAGCAACACACTGAGAACAAACAAGCCACAAACCTTTGCCCATGCCCAATAAAATCCTCTGAGCGCAGCCTGTTTGAGGTGCCCCTAACTGCTTGGCGTCCATCCTTGCCATTCACCTCCGAATGTATCTAGCTCAGAGAAACCTTAAACTCTACCAGATGCTTATTACCCTTGGAGTTTATTGACCCAGTAAAACCAATTTTACTTGTTGAACCAAATCAGAGGCAAAACAAATCCTTTATTTCATGAGCATTGGATCTCCTCCAGACACTTTCCTCATAATGCTAATTTGGCATGTTTACCTTTTATGGCAAAAGCAAGCAAGTGCCCAAAGCAAGACAGGACTTCTCACAGCTCCCAGTGCTCTCCGAACTCAAGCAAATGAGGAAAGGAGAGCTCTGGAGTGTCCCCATGAAACTAGAGAGCCCTGAGTAACAATAGAGAGCTTTGCTGTAAGAGAGGCTGCTTCACAAAAGACAGAACCTTAATTTACTTTCTATGAAACTAAAATATTAAGTTGCTCAAGAGTTTAAAATGGTACTTATTTTTAGAGGAAGCCACTAGAATCCAGTCTTCTTAAAAGATCAGGAAATAAAAGATAACAAGAAATAAAAGCTTGATGAAACCTGAGTGTCTTCATAAAAAAATAAAATAAATAAATAAATAAAAACTTGAAATGATGTTAGGATAAAAAGAATGAGCTCACTCAACAATATACATGCTCCTACTGTCCCCAAAGCCATGCTAATCACATAGTATTTGCTGTGTCCGAGTTTTAGAAATATTATTAATTGCTTTGTCATTACTGCTCTACCTATAAAGTTCTACATCCTTTCCTCTTGGGCCTAGTAGACTAGAAATTACAAAGAAAGCCTCACTGTAGTTAATTTTGGATATTTTTTGGACTGTCCAGTAGGTTGGTTGACTCTGGGTAAATTTCGAATGGCATCAGTGGTAAAAACTCAGGTTGTTAAAGGCCTACCATGGGCGGTCTAGGAACGGAAGCCAACAATAATTTCGTAGACAGGACAAGGTTTGCACTGGCAGAATACTCACGCAGACAGCGAGGGAGGATTTCCAGCCTCACACCGAACACAGACTGCTGAAAAGGGGAGTGAGAAGATCAGGGGCAGACAGCAGGAACCTGAGGCCACACACTGTGTCTCTTGGGGGTTCTGTGCTCACCGCCATGTTCCCGTAACACCGATAGCTCGGTCTGGTTTCTGGGAGTGGGGAGCCCAGTGTTGCCATGTCTGCCTTCCCTTGGGTGATTTATAGAACCGAGACCCATTCCACAAGGAGGGAGTGGGTGAGAGATTGTGCCGTAAACGCCAAGAATAGACAGGGGACCTGCCCCTGCATGAGTGACGCAGAGATGCTAGTAGCTAGAAAGGGCCTGCGAGATTGGCAGTGATTCTCACCTCCTCCGTCTCCAGATGAAGATATCAAAACCTGTGGGGTTCGGGAACTTGCTCTAGGTCACTCAGCGGGTCAGCAGGAGAGCCACCTTATAAAGCAGCAGAGACAGAAATATCAAAGCATGACGGCGTGTCCTCGTTTGGCTCCTATTTGCACTGGAGCTTCTTGTCCTACCTCTCTGTTTCCCCACCATCCTGCTTCTCACCAGGGAAGCCACTGGCGAGAAGGACTTTGTGATCCCAAGCTGGGAGGGAGGAATTCATTCTGCTGCGCCATGCTCATGTGTGTCGTGTTTTCGGCCCAGACGACAGGCAGCTGCTGACTTTCACAGCCCTAGGCAGCCTCCTGTCGCTGACCTGTTTTTGTCACGGGTTCTGAGAAAATATGACTCAGAGAGGCGTACCTCCCTTCTACCTGTTCTCCTGTCCCCATCTCTCTGTGGTTCTGGTGGGGCGGGGGTGGGGCCCAGAGAGCCAGCAGGAGGGAGAGGGCTGGGGCAGACCTGGAGCTGGCGCACTGGCCAGGTGAGGACTTGGAAGGGACCTGCAGGATCCCGGAGTGGCTCTGCCAAGGTCTCATCCTTGTTTGCATGACACTGTCTCGCCACCTAGTGTTCAGACAGGTTCTCCTGCGGTGCAAACGTGCTCACCTGTTTGGGACATTCTGAGAGCACTGGTGAAGTCTCAGCGGTGGGATAGGATGGTTGGGAACCAACAGCGCGATTCGGCCACCATTGCTCCATCTTCCTATTTGGGATTATAAAATGTTACCTCTTAGCCTAGTTTTCTTCTGGTTTTCTCAAAGACTAAGTTCTTCATTCTTCAAAAGCCAACAACAGCCATCTGCAAATCACCTCATCTGTCCCGGGCTCACTAGTATGACTATACGTGAGTCAACCCCGTCATTTATCGGCAGCGCTGCGTATGCCCTTGCAACCCCAGCCAGCGGGCAAGGGGCCGCGCGTGCGTGCGGAGGGCGTAACCTTGGCCTTTGTGTCTGTCGGCAGATGATACACCAGCAGCCCAACCCGGGGGTCCACTACGAGTACGTCATCATGGGGAACAACGCCATCAGCCCACAGGTGCCGCCTCGAAGGAGACCAGGTAAGATCCCGGCTCTGCTGCCAACACTCCGGGTCATCTGCTCCTACAGCCGTCTCTCTCTCCCCCTGTGCCTCTCCCTCCGTCCCCCAGTCGACAGACAGAAGCTGTGGACACGTATTTCAAAGCGGGCGGGCCTAGCAGAGCACCCTTCACCCTCTGAGCCGTCACGGAGACGACCCTTTCGTTCACTTGATTCAGAAATGAAGTGAATGCCCCGGGTCTGCCTTTCCAGTGCAACACTTCGAAACGCTTTCCATTAGCTCCCTGCTCCTACTGAGCAAACTACCTCAGATTTAGTGGCCTAAGACAACACGCATTTATTATGTTACAGTTCTGGAGGTTGGAAGTCTGGCTGGGCGTCACGGGGCCAAAAGCAAGGTGCGAGCAGGGCCACGCTCCCTCTGGGGGCCTCCCTAGGGGAGGATGCACCTCCCTGCCTTTTGCAGCTCCTCGGGGCCACCCGCGTTCCTCGGTTCCTGGCCCCTCCCTGCACCTGCAAAGCCGGCAGGGCAGCACCTTCACATCTCCCCTACGAGGGCCCTCTTCCAACATCACGTCTTCTCTAACTCCCGTCCTCCTCCCCCTTCCTTTATGAGGAGTCTCGACGTTATATTGGGCCCACCCAGATAATTCAGGGTAATATCTCCATCTCAAAATCCTGAATTTAATCACATCTACAAAGTTCCTTTCACTGTAAAAGGTAACATATTCACAGGTTCCAGGGATTGGGATGTGGATATCTTTGGGTGGCTATTATCTGTCTACTCTCTGTCTTGTCCCTTGGTCCCCTTTTGCTTCTATTAGTAATACTTTGACCTCTAAGACAAGAACATTGAGTTGACACTAACGATCCGCGCTGGGTCTTCCCGGTGGGCTCACACAGAGCAGGCGGCTGGCGCTGGGTTGGCACTGGCCATGGGGCAGCTTTGTGGCTCTGCAGATATTTTATCCCAGATTATTGACGATGGAGCCCACCACTCAAATGCAGGCCATCTCTTCCTTCTTTAGAACAGGAAGGTCTGTGGAAATATTAACGATAATAATAGTTCACACGCCCGGAGTCCTTGCTGCGTGCCGGACGCTGTGGTAAGCACTTTATTTAGATTATCTCTGAATTCTCACAGCAGAGGGATGCACTCACTATTATGAGCCTCATCTTAAGAGCAAGGAAATGAAAGCATAGGGAGATTAAGTTACTTGGTCGGGTCCCACACCTCAACCTATGCTGTGTGACTGCCCTGTGCTTATTATGCTGCCTAGAGATTCCTGGTCCGACGTCTGTCCTAGGAAGGGAGGGGACAGATGCCAGACGGGCCATCCATCCTTCTCTGGCTTTGGCTTGGATAACCGGGTTATCTGATTGATTGCATGGGTAGGGGAGCCGCCTGGCCGCCTAGAGGAAAAAGCCAGGTGTGTGCCCAGCACGCGGGGTGGGCGTGTGGTCCAAACTGCAAGTCCACACGTTCAGCCCAACAAAGCAATTGTACGCCATTTCCAGGAGCAATATACAGTCTGAGAGGCCAAGTCTGATGGCAAAATACTGGGATTTGCTGCTGACTTACAGGGACAATCTGGACAGACTATTTGAAATCAAATAGGACGATGATGATGCTAACGAGCCTAATGGGTCTCAGCTGGTGGGGAGCAGAGGGGGCTGGCCCAGGGCAGGACCGGAGGAGGTCGCTGTAAAAAGGCGGTGGAAAGGGCTTATGAACCTGGCTTCATCCCCCGTGTCAGTGGAGGCAGGAGGCCAGAGTTTGAATCCAGATCTGCCACTCTCTTGCTGCGTGCCTTCAGGCAAGTCTGTAACTTCTCTGAACACAGTTCCAGTCTGCAAAATAGAAGAAACAACCACATTCAAAGGTGGTTTGGGGAGGTGGGTGGGGAGAGGTTGAGTAAATTATGTGTCCATCCTAGCAGAGAGCCCAGCACGTACACGGTACAGAAGACTTAAAAATGTTTTGTCTGATAACACCTTGGACAGTCTCATTTATATATATATCAGTATGCCTGGCCTCTATTCTGTTGGTCTAGTTTGCATATAATATTTTAAACCATGAAGCATTGTAATTAGCCAACTAAGCAAGAAAGCAGTGGTAAAACATGAAGAAACCCCTAATATTAACAATTTTAACTATGTTCTACGGTAACTCTGGAATTTTCCCCCTTATTCTGTATTAAAATAGTATATAATTGAACAATATTCAATCAAAATAGAAACATATGAAATTAAAAGCGACTGCCCCATAATTATAAAACCTTGGAAGCAACCAAGATGTCCTTCAGTAGGTGAATGGATAAACTGTGGTACATCTTCAGGGCTGAAAATAAATGAGCTTTCAAGCCACAAGAAAGACACAGAGGAAATGTAAATGCATATTACTAGATAAGAGAAGCCAATCTGAAAGGCTCCATATTGTTTGACTCCAACTGTATGATATTCTAGAACAGCCAGAACTGTGGAGACAGGAAAAGCATTGGGTGTGCCAGGGAGGAGCACAGAGTGGAGCACGGAGGGAGCACGGAGGATGTTCAGGGCGGTGTGGGACTGTGGCGTGGATGCCTGTTGCTGTGCATTTGTGCAGACTCATGGCATGCACGGCACCAGGCATGAATCCTGCTGCAAACTGTGGACTCTGGGGGATGACGATGTGTCAGTGTAGGGCCATCAGTCATGACACATGCACCACGCTGGTGCAGGATGTTGGCAGTGACGGACCCTGTGCCTGTCAGGGGGGTGGGAGGTATATGGGAACACTACTCCCCACTCAGTTTTGCTATGAACCTAAAACTGCTCTTAAAAACAATAAAGCCCATTAAAAAATAAAAAAGCAACAGTCCCCAACCCCATCCCTTTCCTAGAGGGAGTCTGTCTTAATAATTTGGTGTGGCTCTACCTGCCCCTTCTACACGTACACAGATATGTCTGCAGCCAGTCGGAATCTTCGTCTACAGTCTCAAGTGTACAAGAAATATTGCATATCATTATTTTCCATTAGTCAATTTAAATTCAACCTTCTTTAAAACTGGAAGAAAATTGAGTTGCAGTCAGTGTGGGGGCTCCACACACACTCCAGGTATGAGTCAAGATCCCAGAGTCTTACATGGGCCCAAGCAGGCCTTCTGATTTCAAGATTGTTCCTTTTTAGGCACCAAAGGAGGCAAGAAAAGCTTCATTTTCCTCTGCTGCACCCCTTTCAATAAAAGGATCTGTTCTGTAAAATTTGGATTCAGTCAAAGGCCACATTTAAGAACCTAGCAGGCCACATACGTCCTGAGGGCTGCAGGTTCCCCAGCCCTGGGCAGGGGGATGGCCCCCTCTGCTGGTCTGTCCACACCAGTGCCTCTGAGGTGCCTACAGGAGCAGCCTCGTGAGACCTTCAGATTAGGGCTCAGCTCTACTCCTTCCAGCCTGCGCCAGGGACATGGGGTGCTGGGGAGGCTGGAAGCCAGGCCCCCAGACCCACTCAGGTGTGGCCTCCTCCTGAGCCATGCCTGGTGCACAGAAGGTCCACGGTGCTCACACCGTTCTCTCTCTTCTCTCTCTTTTCTCTTCTCTCTCTCTCTTTTCTCTTCTCTCTCTCTCTCTCTCTCAAAACATACTCTCTACTTTTCCCTCCTCCTTTCCCCTAGCCAGGGCCTTGGGCACATCCACTTTACCCTCATTGAGAGCCTAGGCTGGGAACAGACAGCTGTTGACTTCAAGCAGTTTTTGCTTTCTGTCCTGCAAAAAAACCCAGGCAAGAACGTCTGAGAACTTGGCTACTCTTTCAGACTGGAGGAGGAAGAGCAACAAAAATAGAAAATCAAACACAATGTCTCAAAAAGTGACCTGCCACATCTGTGTGTGTGTGTTATGCTTTTTTCTCTCACCAAACAACATTCAGAGTCATATCTCCCTGTCAGAACATGTATTTGCTGCATTCTTTAAAAAAAAAACCACCTGATATCATTTCGTAGTTGTAGCACAATGCATTTTAACCAGTACTGTGGATGAACATTTAAGTCTGTTGTACTGTTTTGCTATTTCAAATAATACTTTAATAACCATACTCGTATGTACAGCTTTATATAAAAGAATCAGAATATTTGTATGACAAATGTCCTAGAAGCTGAATCCAAGTCCAAGTGTATGTGCATTTGAAATTTGGATAGACGGTGCCAAATTGCCCTCTGAAAACTCTCATCTATCGTCAGGCTCGGCCTGAATGAACGTGTGTTCTCCTGCACCTTCGACAAGATTAGGGATTTAAAACCTTCTAATCTGTATTTCTGGGTAAACAAAGCTGTCATCCTTCTTTTCATATGTGGTTCTTTAATTATGAGCGAAGTGGAACTTTTTGTATGATTTGTGGCTGTATTTCTTTTTATGTGAACTGTCTCTCTATGGCCTTTGCCTACTTTTCCTTCTAGAATGTTCATCTCTTCTTATTTATGTTTAATAGTGTTTTGAATATTACGGAAAGTAGTGTCTGTTTATTTGAAATAGATATGCTACGTGCCGTGAGTTGGACCTGATCTCACACTACTTAATTTCTAACAGTGAAGCAATTTCCTCTTTTCAACTCAGTGTCCAACGGACCTTGCTCAGTGTGTGTGTACTTGCCTCTCCTAGGGGAACCCTTCAATGGCCAACTGGTAACAGAAGGGAGGGGCTCAGAAGAGAGAGAAGAGAAAGAGAGGCACGAGGAGGAGGAGGACTTGCGTGGGAAGGCTCCAGAAATATTCACCCCCGAGGCGGCGCAGACCTTCCCAGTCAGGCACCCAGATAGGCTGTCTCCCCACCGACCAGACAACTTGGTGCCACCAGCGCCACACCCACCACAGCGAAGCCGGGACCACAACTGGAAGCAGCTGGGGACAACGGAATGCTCAACAACCTGTGGGAAAGGTGAGCCTGTGTGAGACAGGAGGGTCCCTGCAGAACCCCACACAAGGGACATGTGGTGGGCCCATGGGACATGGCAAACCTCCTCCTCCATGCCCATCTGCGAAATGCTCACTGGTGTGACATGTGGAGCGGGGGCTCCCCAAGGCCACTCTGGAAGGGTTTACATCTAGAAGGATGCCCCTGGTTACAATTTATTCCAGTAAAAGGATACAGAGGAGACTTAACAGAGGGAAAAGGCATGTGGGCAAAGTCCAGGAAGAGCTAGGCACCAGCTTCCCAGTAGTGTCAACAGGGATGCACTTAATTCTCCCAACCGTGACGTGTGACAACACGTGCCAAGGACTGCCAACCAGAGGTGCTCACTCAAGCCTTGGGGTCCAGGGTTCTTACTGAGGGTCAGTCAGGTAAGGGTGCAGCTCCTGCCTGACTGCCATCAGCAATTCAACCTTTACCACCCAGAGGCCAAACTAATATGGCATGGCCCAGGGCCTCATGCATACACACCGTAAATCACATTGTTAGCACAAACTATCTTGTCAATTCGATTTGGCATGGCCCAAGACCTCAGACATGGGAAAACACTTTCATTGGGCAGAATGTTCCAGCAGCTCAGAGGCTGTTTTTCAGGAGCTAGGCAAGGGCCAGTCCTGAAGATAGGCCTTTCTTGGGAATGTACAGGGTTTGAGCAGCACAGACCTGCTGAGTTAACCCCTTCCTGCACACCTATGTTCATTAATTATCACAGAATATACTCACATACTTTAAGATCTAAAAGTTGATACACAAGTCAGGTTTGTGGAATACTTAACACAAATGCCTGTTGAAACTCATTCTCAAATCTAAGGATTTCAGAAGAAAACATACTTTTGAGGCTTAGAGTGTTAGCTAGCTTTGGCACTCAGCAACACGCACAAGCCCCTTCCATACTCTCCCAGTAAAATCCTAGCCCTGGGCGCATCCGCTAACCTGACCCTAGCAGTTAGGACTACCGGGACACACCTGTAGGCCAACAAAGCTTTATTGACTCCTTGCAACAAGGGAGGCCAAACGCTGGAGGAAGCATGGGGCATCTCGCCAAACAAAGGAAAAGATGGAGTCGTAGGATTTGGTCGAAAGGTAGAGTTTAGGTAAAACTTAAGTAAAGCAGACTTTTGTTAGGCCCAAAGCAAAGCACGGCTGTGTGTAAAGGGGTCACATCAGGACTGCGAAGGGGACCCAGGATCTTATTTCCTTGAAAACTCTGAAGTTGAGATAGACGTGGAATGTGGTGTCCAGAAACCCCTTATCTGATATTCAGCACGTGGGTTGGAAACGTGCTGCTTCTGTTTCGAGATGGCCTGTGTCCTCATCACAAAGACTCATCTGCGAACCGTGTCATTGCAGTTTCCTTCATATATATGGCCATGGCCTCTTGTTTGTAGTAAAGTCCTCTTTGATCCCTGAAACAGCTGTTCTTTGTGGGAGGTCACTATGGAAACAAAAAGGCTGCGTCCCCCAGGAATCTGCAGCTGGGAAGCGGTGCCACACTCCAGAGCTTCGCTTTCGGGATTTTCTCTTTTTTCTTTTCTTCAAGAAGCTTCTATCTAAGAGCACAAAGTTTGGAAGCTTTGACAAAACTAGCACACAGAAAAATCTCTCCCAACAGCTTCTAAAGCTTTTGTATTTTTCACAAGAGCATTGGCTTAGTGGCTTTTGAGAATAGCATTTAGGTCTGTGGTTCTTCTTGGGGGTTGGGGCTCTTCCTGCCTGGAACCTCCGCAAACGCTGTAATGACCTGGTCACTGTAGTGTGCATTTACAGAGGTTTTATTGTGCAAATTTTATTGTGCTCGTACTTAATACATGTGCAAAGAATGTGGACTGGAGATTCGGTGGACCCACTTGTTTTATAAGCTTTATGAGGAAAAAATTAAATGCCTGTAAAATGTGTCCTGACAGAGGCAGAAAGCTAGAAATAATTCTGCATTAAGACCAAAATCATTTTAGTGAGAATCTGTGCGTGACATTACAGAGGTATGCAGTATGTAGTGTAATTGATACAGGAAGCCAAGATGAAAGCTATCATTACTGAAACGTTCTGCCATCAGGCAGTGGGTGATGCCCATTAAAGGAACCACACACTCTCAGAGCCAGGTGGAAACAGGGAAAGTTATAAAAGGGATGAAAATTGTCCTCGTGTGGTTTTCTGTCAAGGGTGGCATGCCTAGAAGATTCTCTTCCACCCTGTCCGGAGTCCCATAAGGTCTCGGATTGTGGACGTAATGAGATAAGGACAAACACCTGTGCCACGAGCCGGCCTGTCCTTCACACTGCCCGCACGGTCCTCCACTGGACAGCCACCACTTACTCGTGCAGATGGCCATGCGGCAGGCCTCTGACGGAGAGACCCATATCCAGAGGTTCTGGGTATGTCGCCCCCAGCCCACCCCAGCCCGTGTGGTCCACACGGAGGTGAAAACCTCCCTCTGTCCCTATGTGCTGATGTCTGACTAGCAAACTCCTGCTCACACTCAAGCTCAGACACCACTTCCCCTGCGAGTCCTTTTCTGATTCTACAGGGGACAGGTAGGTCTTGGTCCTTGGGACCGCACAGCAATTTGGGACACATTCCTGTCCCAGCCCTGCTTGGCATGGCTGTTTCCATGCATTCCCACTTTGCAGCCTCTGCACCTGGCATCATACAAGCGCACAGTAGGTGCTCTTGTGTTTCTTGAGTAAATAAATATACCATCACCCCATTTCAAATGTGGAATGTGTGAGCTATTAGAAAAGCCATAATGGTAGTTTTTGCATCTTTATTATATCCTAGATCCACAAGTCCATTGCCTTTACCCATGTTCTGTCAACATAGCATAAAGAACATGGATTTAAGTATTCAAACCTGAACTATCTTTTTCTTTAGGGTTCCATATGATAGTAATTGTCTAAGACAGCATTTCTTCTTTGCATTGTGGACACACACACACATACAGACTCTCTTACAGAGACTGTCAGGTGTGGGATTTAGCATGCACAGTATCTGTTTTACAGGTTTAACCTGTACATACCCACGTGTGCATGTACACACATGTGCACTTGGCATCTGCCACTCAAAATGTCTGAGATGACACATCCATCTCTTCTTTACATTAGTAAACAGCACTGGTTCTCAGGCCCAAGAGATGCTTACAAGGTACCTTGGAAATCAAACCAAACCAGGAGTGTATTGTTCCCCACTCCCTCCCTTCTCTAGGAATCTAGTTCCCTTTTTCTTCCATGCAACAAATGGCAGCAGCTCATGGGTCCCTCTCCTTTGCTCCTTCTAAGGTTGGCTGCCGGGCAGGGGTGGGCGCACAGACATGCAGGACAGGTGAGGCCATGCAGGTGCACAGACATGGAGCTCATCCCACAGCCAGCAGCAGCAGCAGCAAGTGTGCTGTGGCCAAGAAATGCCAAGCCACTGTCCAGCTTGTTTAGCACAGCCCAGTCCACCCTCCTGTGATCTCACACAAACCCTCTCCCACACGTCTCTCTAGGCCTTGCTGCGGAGCTAACCGTACCACACCGTTCTCTGCATCTCACTTTCAAACTCCCCTTTTTGTAAATGCTTTCAGCATCCCGATATCACCATCGCAGGGCAGGGCCCTGTTGCTGGCCTCCGAGAGTGGCCCAGACACGACATAGTCATTGACCAGACCGTTGTCAGACTTTGGTCTTGGTTCATTTGCTTCCTGGAGTCCCAAGTCCAGAGTCATTCAATTTTTTCTTGCTCTTTATTTTGTCTGTTGGTCCATAATGTCTCGCCGACCTCAACAGTAGCCCCTGAATTCACGCCTTACGTCATTTATTGTCTGCTGTGGTACAGTTCCCTCCCCCAACATAACACACTTCCATTTAGATCGACCTTACCCCCC